>JALJCO010007737.1:0-297000 GCA_023101725.1 Atherinomorus stipes | reverse complement strand
AGCTTGAGTTTGCTCGGTTTGCATTTATACCAGAGTACGTTCGCTGTCAATCATTTGCCCCGAGGTCATGCTTTGCTCATTTTAGTATTTACCAGGAGTGACGACACACGCGACACAGCAAGTTGGCGACGGTGGGAAACGCCACACTGGCTTCACTTTCCCCAATTCAGACGTGACTGGATACTACATCCATTTTCTTTACAGTCTTTGGTTACGACTGAGGCCTTATGTGAAGTTTGGGAAGCTGAGGATGAAAGCTGCAATACAACCGAGATACAACCTCAAAAAAGTTAGAATGCCATGCAAAATGTCAGTTTCATCCATCTGTATTCCGTAACCCAGGACTGCCAACAAATCTTCCTAAGAATGTGGCCATAAGCCTTCTCCCAAGTCCACAAAACACATGTCAACTTTATATGCAAGTCTCCCATGACCCCCTCAACAACTCTGCAAGGGTAAAGGTCTCATCCTTGACCGGGATTTAACCCAGATAGCTCCACCTAAATCTAAGTTAGAGCATCTTTTCTGATGCCCTGGAGTAAACTTTCCCATAGAGGCTGAGAAGTGTGATCCCTCCGATAGTTGGAGGACACTCTCCCGTTCTCCTTTAAGAAAATGGATACTACTAGGGCTCGGACGATCACCGATCAAATCGTACATTGGCAATTGAAAGGTTGCCAGGTAATTTGCTGTTTATCAAGGTGATTTTGAAAAGAAAAAGAACAAAAACAATGCTCTACTGTGCATTAAGAGATCTTTCTGGAGGAAATACTTAACTGTTAGAGAAGCCGCGTTTACAAACAGACTTAAAATCCACATTCTTTCTTCTATCCTCTCAGTGCAGGTACACTGTCAGCAGTCCTGTGACAGACGGCGCATCTTGTTGATTCGAACTGACGCAGTCCGTTTGCTCATGCTTCAGGGTCGTTCAACAGAGTAGACTAATTGCAAATAAACAGTTTTATGTATAACTACTGAAATGTTCACACAAGGGCTTTCATATATTCCTACAGTGTTGCGGCACTGAACTGAGCTGCTTTTAGGAAATTTGATCCATTTGTCAAAGCATACAACAATGAACTCAACATAATATGTAACACACCGTTCATATTTAAAGACGGAACGTAACAATGTGCTAGTTTAACATTAGTCGTACAGCACGTGCACCTGTGCAGGTTTCACAGGGCTGCTGCTGTGACGTGACGCGACAGGCTCGGAGTGACAGAAAAAAAAAAAACAGAGAGACTGTTACAGTAGTTAAACTTTGTTTACTTTGTTTGCCGTTAGCTTGTGGGTAAAACTGAAGCACACATTACATTATCTGCTGTAACACAGTTTAGTTAAAATCTACTGTGTTGGTTTTATTTGCTGTCCAAAAGATAAAGAACCGAACATTACCATGATATAACCAAATTGTTTCCTATTAAACATTCATAAATGATTAATTCCTCATTAGTTTGGTGTACAAAAGTATGCTAAATATCTTATTTTTAATGTGATTGGAAGAATGTAGTTGATGAGGTTTTACAAAAAACTAAAATAAGAATAAATTAAAGATCTCATTCCACTGAAAACCAGTTTAACTTGCTCCTTTTGAAATACGAAGGTTAACCCCTAGTTACATACACATGCTGCGCTTCCAAGTGGTGCGTCACCTCCACTGGCTGCGTTTCCTATTCATAGAAACAATACAGAGAAAGGAGCGAATCAGGAAAAGCCTTTGGCTTCCACGTCACATCGAAAAGGGCGTCGCCCACATGGGTTTATACCCGGCCATAGGAAGGCAGGTAACCGTCCCCTCCGCACGAGAAGTGATGACAGGGCGACTTTAGCTGTGGAGTTGAGAAGCTAAGTTAGCTAACTGTTTGCTAGCATGGTGGAACAAACTCGTTTGTGTGCTCTGTTACACACACAGAGCGGGGGGAGGAGGTTCCTTCATACATTCATGGGAGGGATCCAATCAGAGACGCCTCATTTTTGCGTCACGGATATTCATGAGAAGGACCGGAAAAGCCTGTCGTTGGACCACAAGCCAATCTTCTAGCGGAGAAATACAGCTGGAAACAAAGCAACCAGAAGTTTTTTTTTTTTTTTTTTTTAAACGATGCATAATGCATTCAATAATAATGGCAAACACAGCAATATTAATGAAATGACGATGGACGTAAATCTTAAAAGGAAAAAAATATAAAAATGTTACAACTCCCAACTCCCCCCAAAATCCTGATCAGGACATCTCTAGTGTTTCTGAGCACTAAAAATACTCAAGTGCAGATAAATACCTCTAGATAAATATGAGTACATGAGTAGAACCAAGTTCCACTGTTGGTTCAGTGAGAACCAGAAAATGACATGCACACCTGGTTATTTCTAAGTTATGAAAATCAGACTCTGCTTTTATTTTATGTTCAGCAGAAGATGTTTGGCTTTGGAAAACCTTTGTATGACAAAGTAGTTTAATACAGTTTTGAGAGGTACTTAGTTGAGATTTTATTTTTTTTAATTAATTTTGCAACGTAAAAATAATCAGATTAATTGGCTAATTAGTCATTAGAATAGTCGACTATTCAATAAAATAATTGTCTGAATAATCTATTTAAAAATAATCGTTTACCCCCAGCCATAGTAGCAATCAACATAAGACACATGCCATGGACACGTACCGCCCCTGCCCCCTTGCCAATTTAGTCGTGTATTGGCAGTCTAGAGCAATGACAGTCTACAATTCGAAATTTAGAGGCAATCACACAGTCCTAGGTACTACCCACCCCAGTTTACCATTCCACAGGTGTTATCCAAGATTTCCATGTGACATTGAAGAGGCTTATGCAATAATATGTAGAGCCTTCAGCATTTCGGGGGAGGATCCCCTCTACCCCAAGTGCCCTGCCACCAGGAGCTCTGTAATCACCTGGGTGACTTGTTGAAGTGTTGGGTATGCCTTCCCTTGATTTTGAAGTCTTGCTTGGGGAAGGACATAGTGGACAGATGAAAGAGATTTTCTAAATTTTCCTTCTACCACTTTCATATATCTCCAGTTAAAGCCAGCAGCTCTCCAGCAAGGCAAAAAACTACTTGGCACGGACTTTGTTTTCCCCTTCCCCTACCCCTAAAAGGGTACCCCAGAACTTCTTTTGAGGCCAACCAAAAGTCCTTTTCCACAGCCAAATTCCTCCCATGCCTGAGTTTTCATCTCAACGACCATCGATGCTACAGCCCTTTTTGCTATTCAATACCCATCAACTGCTTCAGGTGATCCCTGGAACAGACAGGTTCAAAAGGCCTTCTCCTTTAGCTTAATGGCTTCCTTCACTGCTGGTGTCCACCAATGGGTACGCTGGTTGTTGCCACAACGGGTGCTGGAAGCTTTCTGGCCACAGCTCCTGGAAGCTGCATCCACTGTTGAGGCTCTGAACATGGCCCATTATGATTTCATATTTTCGACTTAACCCCGGAAAGGTGTGAAAACCTCCCAAAGGTGTGTACATTATTGAAGACCTCACAGACATTCCCAGTACACCCTTACTACCTGTTTGGGTTTACCAGATCTGTCAAGCAGCCTCCACCAGATCCAGCTTACCATCATGTGGGGATGAGTTGATAGTTCCGTTCACCTGAATTTCTAAGACTTGCAGCCATAGATCTAATGACACAAATACAATATCAATCATTATTCTTTGGCCTGAGGTGGCCTAGTATAGACTACTTAGACAGGCATTTTGTGTGTTGCGCCATCTTGCTTCGCAGCCTTTGTACTAGTACTTAGTACTAGTCCTAATTACCTCATATCTACCAACATGGAAAGCAGCGTGAATATCTGGACTTACAAAGTTTGACAGTCGTCTAAAGTAATGATAACCTATAGGTATGTAATCTTGAGATCTCTAAGTTATTCTGACATATTATTTTTACATCGGTGCATGAATGTAAACTATTATACAGCTCCATAAACTGATTTTAATGACAAGCCACACTAGAATATAAAACGCAAATCTAGTTATTACTTATCAAAATTGGTTAGAAAAAACTTTAAAACTCTTTCAAAGGTAGTTACTTTTCTATTTTGTCATATATTCAGCTTTTGGTATTGTTTAAGGACTGTACAGATCACGTAGACCACACATGTTCTTTAAATGAAACTAAAGCCTGCAGGACACTGTCCTCGTGATCTGTTTGCGTTTTCCCCTGAACAATTTTTGTTTTCTGGTCACAATATTGCCCTGATCATTGCAAATAACGTTATATTTCACAATACCTTCCAGATTGGTCATAAATGGGCAGCAACATCACAGCTGTCTCTGTTAGCATTAGCTAGCATAATAACATCATGCGGTGCCTCATTATCAGGAGCATGGATTGGTGAAATATAGTGTCAAAATTAATGAGTGTTCACCAAAATTTACAGTGTTTATGTTGTTGGGACTAAAAGCCTTTTTTGCTGCCGTGAAAGCATGTCATTCCTCCTCTGCCTGCTGTGTCCGGTGTTTCTCCCCGATACGAACATCAGTGGACAGAGCAGCAGCACCGTCCACTGTTGTCACAGACAGCAGGAATCTTTATTAAAAAAATGCTTGTGATCTTCTCATTCATTTATTACTACGATTAAAAGTTTTCCACTGTGTTTCCAACAACCAAGGAATATGCAAGTCCTTCCAGATTTCATCCATATTGTTGAGAAAATTGTCCAGTTCTGATCTGTTCTAATTACGCATGTACAGACATGTAAGCACCCTACACCCTAAGCAATGGTGGACTGTCTGCTTGCGGCATTTGGCCGGATTAGTCTATAAGGTAGATGTAATATTTGTTATGGACAATCTGTGACTTGCACCGGAGTCTAAGAACAGACACCATTTGAGTTCAGATATGTGTTGCCGCTCTTCTGAGTCACGTACCCCCAGGTTACTTCATCATTGCCCACATTGGCATTAAAATCCTCCAGGAAAACAACAAAATTCCAAGACACCACCTAAGGACTGCAGTCAGAGCTTTCCCTCCCATGACCCACATAAATAGACAGAAATATTTGAAAATAGCTGCTTGCTCATTCTGTTCCCCATCATGCGATTATTACAAATTGTTACCAATCAGCAGATCTACCATCTTTGATTGGATAATCCTAAACCTTTATTAATGGGACAGTTAAACCCTCAACTGGGATTTTAGATGGAGGCCTCCTTTGGACATTTATAGCCTAATTGAACAGGGAAATTGGAAGCATCTAAATAATGTATTTACTACATGTCCTGTCCTCTCACTTGAAAGTCCTTTTGCTGCCTGTGGCATGATGCACCTGATTTTTTTTAATCTGAAGCCAGCCACAGTTAAAGCTGGCATTTTTCTTGATGAGATATGAGACTGCGACTCAGAGGGGGGTATACACAGAGTGTTCAGTGGAATAACGAATGATGATGCGTCACTCTCCGACTTCCTCTCTGTGACACCGGAAA
This sequence comes from Atherinomorus stipes, assembly GCA_023101725.1. Classification (NCBI taxonomy): domain Eukaryota; kingdom Metazoa; phylum Chordata; class Actinopteri; order Atheriniformes; family Atherinidae; genus Atherinomorus; species Atherinomorus stipes. The sequence goes on along the minus strand of JALJCO010007737.1, from coordinate 291,550 downwards.
AAGAGGAGGGGTGAAAGGCACAGATGAAGGGAAAGGGAAGCTGAGCAGATTGAGGTGAGGCTGGTGGCAGGAGGGTGGATAGAAAGATAAAAACACAAGAAGTCGTCAAAAGGTATTAACACACATGCAGTAGGCAGCTCGTGCTACACTCAGATGGAAGAAACGCCAGCTTGTTTTTGGTCACCAGGACGTGACAAAAATAGTGAAAAGGAAAAGTGTGACAGTTGTCTAAGTGAATAATGTAGGCTGGACATTTCATGTCCAAATAAACTTTTTTAGCTTCCAGTGTACCAAAAATAATAAGATATTACGCAGTTGTTTCTATGATTTCATTTATATTTGGTTATATTTATATTTATAATTGGTTTTCAAATAGAAAAAACAAAATTATAGCAAAGGTTGAGGAATATTTCAATATGAAAGCATAAAACAAAGAATGGAAAACTAGCTTGTCAAGAAACAACCTCAAGCCCACATAGAAATACAACAAAATACTGGCCCTTATAACAAAGTGGATATTCATAGTGCAATTTGAACATTGATAAAACTATTTATAGATTAAACAAAAATAAATTAATAAAACATTCAGAAAAAAACTAACAAAAATAAAATACACACACAAACAAAAATAAAGCACCTGTCATAGCCCAACAAAGTCAGAAATATTTGGGGCGGGGGGGGGTTAAGAAAAATGAATCACTTAACTGAAGTGGATAAAGCAAGAAAAGGAAATGGCATGTTTGTTGGTCTGAGTTAGGGATCAACAGATACAGAATTTTTAGCCCTGATCCTAATATTTGGTCATCGGCCAATGGCCAATAAAACCTGCCGATATATTGGACCGATTCTGCATTTGAGAGGCAGGGTGTACCCCGCCTCTCAAATATGACATCCCAGATAAAAAAAATTTTACTGCTCAAAGCTTTCTATTTTGCATCTCAGTAGACAAAAAGAAGATCTCATCCCAGCCTCATTCAGGTTTTAAATCGTTCACATGAATGTCTCTTTTGTTATTCCTAAAATTCACTAGGAGAAATAGTTGAGACTACAATAACAGGAATCTTATTTGAGACTTAATGTTGACATCTTGAGAAATATTTGAGAAATAATTGAGAACTCATTTGGAACTGGAAGTGAGGCTAGGTTGAGATTTTGTGGAATTTTTCTTTCTGGAGACGAGGTTGAGAAACAGGAGAAATAAGCCATTGTCTCATTTAGCTCTCATGTGGATCTCACATTTGTCTAGGAGAAGTAAATGAGACCTTGAGGAGATCTCCTTTCCAAAATTATTTTCCTGTGTGGTTGGTCCACCTTTGCAGCTAGAACAGCTTCAACTCTTCTGGGAAGGCTGTCCACAAGGTTTAGGAGTGTGTTTATGGGAAATTTTGGCCATTCTTCCAGAAGCACATTTGTGAGGTCACACACTGATGTTGGACGAGAAGGCCTGGCTCTCAGTCTTCGCTCTAATTCATCCATGTCTTTATGGACCTGCTTTGTGCACTGGTGCACAGTCATGTTGGAAGAGGAAGGGGCCAGCTCCAAACTGTTCCCACAAAGTTGGGAGCATGGAATTGTCCAAAATGTCTTGGTATGCTGAAGCATTCAGAGTTCCTTTCACTGGAACTAAGGGGCCAAGCCCAGCTCCTGATAAACAACCCCACCCCATAATCCCCCTCCACCAAACTTTACACTTGGCACAATGCAGTCAGACAAGTACCGTTCTCCTGGCAACCGCCAAACCCAGACTCGTCCATCAGATTGCCAGATGGAGAAGCATGATTCATCACTCCAGAGAACACCTCCACTGCTCTCTGTGCACTGTTCTTGAGCTGATCTGAAGGCCACATGAAGTTTGGAGGTCTGTAGTGATTGACTCTACAGAAAGTTGGTGACCTCTTCCCACTATGAGCTCCTGAGAGCGACCCATTCTTTCACAAATGTTTGTAAAAAAAGACAGTTACGGATTTAAAGAAAAACTTTTGAGCAAAGAAAAAAAATGTCACAAAGAACTGTGATTATTTCAGGTGTAATTGAAGCCGTTTTGTGGACCACAGCTCTCGTTGTGAGCTATGATGTCACTCCCTGCTACTAGCGTGAACAAGACTGACCATCATTCCATCGGCGTAAGGAAAAGACTCGACATGTTCTGACTTATAACAGTTCTCACCGTCGTCGATGCTCTTTTCCAGCTTTGGAAAAAGGGTAATGTGCCAGAGTAAAATCGCCACGCTAGCGTGCTTTGGGCAGCACATATCGCTTGCGACACCAGCTGTTGTCCACAAGAGCCGTCAAGCAAACCTTGAAATAATCTAAAAACTCAACGGTATTATATTTTTTCTGTGCATGAAAAATTTTCATTTAAATCCAAAACCAACATATCTGGTAACCAGGGAAGAGAACGACTGGGACCAAATAATAACTATTTTCTCCGCATTGACTTCCATTCATATATTTTCTGCTGGAGTGATGTAAGCTTTAAAGACCCACAATGCAACTTTTAGTAGTTTTCTCATTGACGGGCCCCCTATTGATGGCTAAACTTGCATCCATCTTCATTGTACCTGTACTGTGATTCACTCCAGCCAGTAAAAGAAAGCCTTATCTTGGCTCTGGTTCTGTCTCTTCCTCTCTTTCTTTTCTTCTCTTCCTCTGGAAATGTTTTCCTTGTGTTTCTTTGCCAAATCCGCCATGATGCACGTTCAAAACACCCACTGTGTTCACGTGTCATTCATATCCATTTGCTAGTAAGTAACACAGTGTGCAACCAATAGTCGGCTGCAACGTGACAGTCCCGTCCCGGATAGAAAAGTTAAAGCGCTTCTGAGCCTCGGGATGTTGCTGGGCAGTAACAGCTTGAAAATGCACATAATGAATGTTGGTGTGCCATCAAAACAAGTCAAAAACACATATTTTTAAGGTGGAAATGTTACGTTGTGGGTCTTAAAAGAGCTCTCTGCTCTGATGATCTTTGGTCTTTGAATTGGGGATTCTGGAGATGGCTCACTTGAGATGACTTTAAAGTCTGCTGAAAGCCTTTTAGAGTTTCCGGGAACATTCCTTCTCCTTGTGCATTGGCAAAGATATTCTGGCACTAGAGTCTTGGTACTGTACTTCGCTTCTCTCTGTTGGTTTTGAGAGAAAGCAGCTGTCTTAATGTATCTTTGTTCCCCGCTCGTGTGGTGAGGGAGGGAGAATGTCACGGTTTTATGAGCTCGTTTGTTTGCCCAGTTCTTTCAGACTTTACCGGAATGAGGATTTTCTCACCTAGCTTGGTTCCCTGTCTTCTTTGCTTTGTTCCAACCTGGGACTGATTATGGCCTTTCTGACTTCGTTGTGGCTTTTCAGCCAGCAGGCTGCCCCAGTTAAGATCAGCCACGTCCTCGTGGCCGGTGTAAAGGCCCATTTATGTTCCCTTACGACGTCCATTTCATGCGTCACCCTGCATGGCAGTTTTCATATTTCCATGCGTCTTTGGCGTTCCCATGGCTCATAAACCAGTTTGTCCGCTAGGTGTCAGCGCTGTTTGTCCCTGAGCCCTGGCGATGTGATTTTGGACATATGAGTGTATTTTCGGTCACGCTCACTCAGCCTCTCCTCAAAAGCTCCATCCATGTCTACAGATGCTGTCTGTTTGTTTGGCATCTTCTTTCTCAGGTGCTTTTATTGGACTATTTGGCCCAGGCGGTTTTTGTGTGGTTTTCGTCCCAGTTCCTGGAAAAAACTGTCCGCCCATCTGCATATCCATCTTTTGCATCGAGCATAAATGGGCCTTCAGGGTAAACTATGAACCCTCCAACTGGATCACTCCAGCTGAGCTTTTTTAAACTTTCATATTGACTCTGCTCTCTTATTGTTGGAGTCAGACGACTTTCTCCAATAAGTTTGCGATGGTGACGTCATGTTTGACAGGTTACAGTGAAATTGGATGTTTCTCGTTCACTGCTTTCATGCCAAACAATGTCTAGAATTGTAATACATTTAGACGATGTCTATTAATAAATAAATTTATAATATAAAAATAAACTATGTAAAAAAAATAAATTCCTTAAAAAATAAAGTCTATAAATAAATAAATAAATAGTATAAAAATACACTATATAAAAAAATTAATTCTGTATAAAGATGAAGTCTATAAATAAATGAATAAATATTATAAAAATAAACAATTTAACTAATAAATAACAAATAAATTCTCTAGAAAAAATAAAGTCTATGAAATAAAGGAATAACCTGTTTTCTTTCCAGGTTGATAGAGAATTAACATAAATGAATAAGTAAATGAAGGAATGAATAAATGAATGAATGAATAAACAAATAAGTGAAAAAATGAATAGATAAATAAAGAAATGAATGAATGAACTAACTAACTAAATAAAAAGAAATAAATATTACCAGTCAAAAGTATGAACATCTTTTCGAATGAGGTAAAGTGCCCAAACTTTTACCTGGAAGTGTGGATAGATGTCGGGGAAGACGGTGTGAGAGTGTGTGTCTCCACTACAGACTTGTTAATCATCTCTTGTGATGTCACTGATGTTCTGGAGGAATGTCAGCTTTAACGAGGTCTTTGCTCTGGTGGTCTTTGGTCTTTGGATCTGAGACTCTGGAAACGTCTCAGCTGAGATGACGTTAACGTTTGCTGAGAGCCTCTGAGAGTTTTCAGAAACATTCCTCTTCCTCGAACATTAGCCAAGATGTTCTGGTGCCCGAAGTTTGTGGAGGTATCGCGAAGCTTTTTGTTGCTTGATGTTTCTTTCTTGAACCTCTTCTGTTCCCGACTCACCTTCTTTTCCAGACAGGTCAGTTTGCGGAACTGAGGCCTCAAGTCCTCAGAGTCCGCCTGTGGTTCTGTGACCTGACATCTAAGGTTGCGTTGACGTTGTAAGACTTCCCCTTGCTTGAAGTTTGCTACGGTGGATTGTGTTGGAGCAGAGATCTCGGGGTTATTTCTGGCCATTGTTGTTCTGAGATGTACGGCCCGTCCTTCTACCTGAATACGCCGCACTTGAGATGGCATCAAAGTCTGCTGAGAGCCTTTCAGAGTTTTCAGGAACAATCCTCTTCCTCGTACGTTGGCGTAGATGTTCTGGTGCCAGAGATTTCTAGAGTTGTTTCTATGATGGCAGGTTTTCTTCATCGATATTTCTCTTTTGAGCCTCTTCTGTTCCTGGTTGGCCTTCTTTTAAAGCCAGGTCTCTTTGGGGATCTGAGGTCTCAGATCTTTGTTGCCCGGCTGTGGTTCTATGACCTGACATCTGTGATTGACTTGATGGCTCGTTTCTGCGGATGGTGTCTCAGGATTGTTCCTGGCTGTTGCTCTATCAAGCTGCACTGTCAGTTCTGCCACCTTCCAGTTCAGGTCAAAGTTAGCTGCAGTCTTTTCCTGCAGCTGTTTCTTTAAACATTCTACCTCGTTCATGTTCTGGAACGAGGGTCTCATCTCTCCGGCCTTGTACATCTTCAGCTCCTGCTCAGCACGGTCTCTGAGCTGACGTTCAACGATTACGATGTTCTCGGCCTCTTCTCTTCTCTGTTTTTCCAAACTGAGAAGTTTGTTTTTCTTCTGCATCCGAATCTTCAGATCTTCTACCTGGTTTTGTAGCTCATTTATCTGCTGGTACAGTTGTGACAGGGTTTCTGAGTTAACGCTGGTTTCCGAGTTTTGGTACCTCGCTTCTCTCTGCTGGTTTTGAGAGAAAGCAGGTGTCTCAATGTGTCTTTGCTCCTCGCTCGTGTAGGGAGGGGGAGGGAAAACCTCACGGTTTTATGACCCCGTTTGTTCGGCCAGTCCTTTTCTCGACCGAGAATTTTCTCGCCGACCTTGGCCATGGTATTGCTTTGGTTTAGCACCAACCTGGTTGTAATTACGACCCCTCTGATTTCCTTTGGACTTCTGAGAATACAGGCCTCCCCAGAGAAGGTCCCCCACATCCTCATGGCCGGTGAACGGGTAAAATACGAAACCTTCAGCTGGCGGCCCGTATTCCTTGTCAACTATTTCAGCCCAGCTGAGGTTTTCTGAGATTTCAGATTGACTCAGCTGTGTATTTTCATCCATCTCTGCGCCGCTTATTGTTTGAGTCAGACGACGTTCCACAATAAGTTTGCAATGGTGATGTGATGTTTGACAGGTGACAGTGAAAAAAGATGTTTCTATTTCACTGTTTTCCTGCAAAATATGTGTAGACTTGCAATATATCCAGACGATATTCTGTTAGTAAGTCGTGTTGAAAGACAGACTGTTGTACTCTCACTGAAAACTTAACAGAACTAACTGTATGGAAGCTGCTCACCTATATACTATAGTGGGAGGTTCCTGTGGTGTGATGTCATAAATAATCCTATGATGTCATCTGTTCCTTTCATCTCTCTCCTTTGAATATCAACTGAATTCCCCACCCCTTACTGTTGCTAGGCAACATCAAGACAGAAGTTTCTTCTTCTGAATTCCATGATTTTAAATATGTTCCAACTATGTCTTTTAGCTTCATGGCTTTTGGTTTGTTTTTTTGCTCTGATGAAAGTCCCCTAGGACCGAAAGCTCAGCAAAAAGTTGACATTTGTACAGATGAAGTGTGCGGGAATCTCCTCTCTTCACTAGTTGTTTTCCGTTTCCAGCACCTTCCTAAGACTACACCAGGTTGAGCAGTAGTCCATCTGCTAGCTTCATGGCTTTTAAAAGTTTATAGAGACTGAAATAGCATTGCTATTTTCTTGAAAAATGAATGTTTAATAAAATAAATATAATTGCATCCCTGTGATCAAAGTCAATATAGTTTGTTTTTTTTTACTTTCAGAACAACCTAAATGTTTTAAAACTTTTGTGATTATCATAAAAAAACAGACACTGCAACTCAACATATTTTATTTACTTTTCTAGATATCAAAAGAGAACACTACAACAGGGAACCAATAATAATGGAAATAATAATAATAATTTATACTTTATTAGGTATGTCCTACATTATTGGCCGATATTGGCATTAAAATGAGATATTGGAAAATATCAGTATTTTGGACCGATATTTAAAAAAATGAAATCTCACGAGATTTTGTTTGTAAAATCTTGCGAGATTTTGTTGTTCCATTAGCAGGGGTAAATCCCTTTAGAGTCATGTGACTACGGTGCAGCTGCTGCTGCTACAGACTGACTTGCTTTGAAGCTGCTTATAATATGTCTGGTTTTAAGTTGTTGGTTAAGTTACCAAGTTGTCAGAAACATTAGAATTAGCCACATGTTGGCTAATACCTGCTAGTATCTGATATATGGCAGCCAGATGTCCAAAATGAACTCCTGGATGAGTGAAGGATATTTTGGGATCCTTGATCTCAGAGCAGAATATAGTTGTTTTTCTCAAAATACGAGAGCTACAACATCCCACTTGACTGCATAGATCAGTATTGGTTGATATCAGATATCAGAATTTAAGAGTTGGACAACATCAGATATCGGATATTGGCAAAAAAACCGCCAATATCAAACATTCCTATACGTTATTAATCCCAATTAGGAAATTTGTAGTCTGCAGAGGGTGTAGAGCTGGTTCCTTGTTCCATGACCAGGACGAAAACCACACGGCTCCTTTCAGGTTCGACTATCCAACAGACCGTCCAGGACCCCCGAATAGATCTTACCAGGGAGGCTGAGAAGTGTGATCCCCCTGAAGTTGGAGCACACCCCTCGATCTCCCTTTTTGAATCGGGGGACTACCACCTCAGTCTGCCAGTCCAGAGGTACTGCCCCCGATGTCCACGCCATGCTACAGTGCCGTGTCAGCCAAGACAGCCCCCACAGCACCCAGAGCCTTAAGGAACTCCGGGCAGTCTCAGCTATCCCCAGGCCCCGGCCACCGAGGAGCTTTTTAACTACCCCAGCAACCTCAGACAGAAGACTCCCGGTTAAAAGAAGAGTCCACCCCTGTGTTCCCAAACTCTGCTTCCTCATTATAAGACATGTTGGTGGGATTGAGGAGTGTCTTCGAAGTATTCTTTCCACCGACCCACGACGTCCCGAGTTGCGGTCAGCAGCCCACCATCCCCACTGTTCACAGTGTTGACGGTGCACTGCTTTCCTCTCCTGAGCCGCCGGATGGTGGACCAGAATTTCCTCGAAGCCGCCTGGAAGTCATTCTCCATGGCCTCACCAAACTCTTCCCATGTCTGAGTTTTTGCCTCAGCGATCGCCAGAGCCGCACTCCGCTTGGCCCGCCGATACCTGTCAGCTGCTTCAGGAGCCCCACAGGCCAGGAAGGCCCGGTAGGACTCTTTCTTCAACTTGACAGCATCTCTTACCACTGGTGTCCACCAATGAGTTGGGGGATTACCGCCATATATATTATATATAAATATCAACTGCTGCCTGTATAAATGCCTCTCAGTAAATTATGTCAAGGGGGGGAGGGGTGACATGTTGTGAACACACAACACGTCGTACCTTGAAGCAGATGGTCTCCAGCAGCAGAAGACCACATCAGGTGCCACTCCTGTGAGCTAAGAACAGGAAACTGAGGCTACAATTCACACACACTCACTAGAACTGGACAATAGAAGATGGAGAAACGTTGCTGGTAGGGATGGGATGGCACAATATAATCAGCCCCCTATCAGTTTCGGCCTATATCTACCTTAAAACTTGGTATCGGACATCGGCCAACCCATCAATATTTAACCAATCAGGCCGATGTTTCCAAAGTCTAAAAAAACCCTTCTTCTTCTTCTGCAAAAACTTCTTTTTTACAGACTTTAAAACTTCTTAAGACTAGGGTTGGGAAAAAATATTGATACTCTGAAATATCGCGATATTTCCATATGCTAGTATCATATTGACACTTAAAACGCGATATAGATCTATTTTACTAATGAAATCTCGTGATGTTTCATCGTTCTGTTACAAAATCTTGTGAGAATTCACAAAAATTTCCGTGATATTTTCATATGCTGATATCATATTGACATTCAAAAACGTGGTATCAATCTATTTTACTAACAAAATCTCATATTTCATCGTTCTGTTGTGAAATCTTGTTAGAATTCACAAAATATAATGAGATTTTATAACAGAACGATTAAATTTTGCAAGATTTTTGAAGTAAAATAGATGAATACTGCGTTTTTAAATATCAATTTGATATTGGCATATGAAAATATTGCGATATTTCAGTGAATCAATATTTTTTTTTTTCCAACCCCTATTTTTCAAAGTACTGGAAACGGATAACAAAACTGCTATTTGCAATGACTGCTTATTTTTTTAGCTTTAATATCGGTATCGGTATCGGTATCGGTATCGGTTATCGTCCACGTGAGTTTTAAAATATCGGCATATCGGATATCGGCCAAAATTCCAATATCTACATCCCTAATTTCATCAAATTGGAAAATGATAATTATAAATATGCTACATGTTCTATTCCCATCAGAGCTTTTCTCTTTCAGTTAAACCATGACTAACCTGTTTGTGTCGTCGTTATTTTGGTTGCAAGTGAGTAATCAGTGGAGGAACAAAATGACCGGATGAAATAATATTTTTCCTGGAAAAAAGGAAAAGATGCAGGATGCAGCAAATCCATCCAAACAAACAGATGACTAGATGACATAATAAGCAAGGAAACGTCTATATGTTTAGTGTGTCAGATGTGGAAATAGACCTGATTCAGTTCTCCAGACAGCAGAAAACAACTCGTCATACAACACTTTCATCTTTTTTATTCATTTTGACATCTTTATCAGATGCTGGAAAGCTACTTGATATTTCTGTTGGCTAAATTTTTACCCAAGATTTTTGGATTATGTTATGAATGAACAAATCTGAACATGTTGACCGATGTGAGGAGGTTAGAAAACCAGTATCACTTCCAATTAGCTGAATAAGGCTTGTTTGTAAGTCAGATTCATTTTAACTTGAGTTCAGCTGTCACAGCCGTCCCATGACCGTCATCAAAGGAGGCTCTTTGTTCACAACATGATTAGATGTTCTGATTTTTACCGTCATTTCAGTTTCTTCTGCCGGCTGATTATTTAATCTCTGCTGTAGTTTGTCAGTCTATCTGTCCCTGCGAGGTTGTGTGTCCTGCTAGGGATGTATGATAACCTCTTTTTTTTAACCGAATGCTGCTAAATTTAGATAAATTGATAACCAATAACACACAGTTATCCTCAAAATTAATCATAACCTCTCATTAAAGATGGAAAAAAAATCATCTGTCAGTGAAATAAGTTAAAATTGACAAAAGTAATAATAAATAAAAAATTCTATGAAAATCCTTACATTCTTAATTGTTGTTTGAAAGAAATATAAAAAAAAACACAAAAAATGAAACAAGTAAACAAGCATGATGGGGCTCCTAAGCTAACATTTTGTTGAGCAATTTTGAGGCAATCACTGCAATCTGGTGTTTTCTGTATTTTCAGGTGTCTGCTCCTATTGACACTTATTTTGGTCCACTGTTCATGAGCAGTCTGGGACAGTTTTGTTTGTTTGTTTATTTATTTTAATTATGATTTTCAACTACAATTCAAAAGATATATTTCAGTTCACTGAATTATATTTTTGTAAATTTCTGTTTATTATTAGTTTCTTTAGTTTCTTGTTATTTAAATTACTATTGTGAGTTTATCCTTTTCTTCACTAGAAGGGTATTAATGATTTTGACTGTACATACCTAATCATGACGTCAAAACTATTAACAAAACCAAAAAGACTTTTCAAGCTTAAAACTGGGATTTTCAACTTCTGCGCCTCCAATCTTAAAAATTCCAACTGTAGGGAGTAGGGATGTAATAATAACTGATAAAAAGATAAATTGCGATAAAATTCCTGTCGGTTAATTACTGTTTCAGATGTTAATTAGTGGAAAATTGTGATTAGTCTGGATGTATTTTGGATTTTTTTTCAAGGATGCTAAGAGGACACTTTATTTATTTAAACTTTTATTTATGTATATATGTATTTATTTATATTTATGTTTTTATTTATAAATATAAAATATAATATGCACTGATCCGATACCCGGATCAGATATCTGCTCCAATATTGACAAATTAGCTGGATCGGATATCGGCTGAATTTGGCCGATCCAGCATTTGAATCCAGTCATTTCCATTTTCATTGATATCATGATAAATTTACACTTTATCTTTGTTAATTTGTTACCTTTTTTTTAAACAAGGATAAATGTTTATGCCAATCTTGATCCCTTCACTCACATGGCAAGATACACAGTTCATTCATTCAACAGTAGTATCATATAGGTATCGGGTATTGGCCAGTACGTTCAACCCAGGTATCGTATCGGATTGGATCGGAAAAAAACTGGATCTGTGCATCTCAATGAAAAGTATCACAAACTATTTGTATCAACAGGAAAAATTTCAGCATCCCCCATCCCCAGTTCTATTTCAGATCCACATATCAGTTTTCCTGGTAAATATTTGGCCACACAGATGAGTTAGTAAAATACACAACTTCCCTCTTCGTGACATCTCCAGTATAATAAGTGGGTGAGTGTCTCATATTGGAAATGGGAATATTCAGTAGATCAGCAGTTTCTTAAATACTGCGACATCCAAAGTCACTTAAATCCTTCTTTCTGAGTTTCTGGGAACTGGATAAAGTTGCCAGCCAATGTTTATTACAAAATATGACCTTATATACAAAGTTCATAAATAAAAGTCTCATGTCTCCTCCGTATGAACCCTGCAGATGAGTGATGTGATGTTGATGCCAGCAGTGAGGATCAAAAGTGAAACAGAAAGCAGTGCTTTCTTTTCTGTGAAGAGTTGAGCCATTTTTCACAGATTTGAAGTCACACTGTTGATGAGACAGGAGATTTTTCTAAAAAGTGCTCGGCAGCCTGAAAAAGATTAATGAAACATGAAAGTGAACTAGTTCACGCTCGCACTGATAAGAGGGAAGAGAACAAGTTCGTCTTGTCATTAATCATACAAAGCATTACACCTGGGGAAGGCTTCATAATCCAGATATTCAAATCAGGTGCAATTACAATATCAACCTTTTTTTTCAATAGAATATTAAACTGGCTTGTTATTACTTTGACAAAGCTTATAATATTCAACCTAGTCCCTAGATATTCACCTATTAGTCATAGATTTAGTCTGTACAAGCAGTTTCTGAAGTACAAGCAACCAACACCATGGCTTTTACAGCATCCATTCAGACAGAGCTCTGATCCCTGCTCATGTTTACTGAAAAAAATACATAAAAATGATCAAAATGACACAATAAAGGCAAAATGTCAGACTAAAGGGTTAGAAGGAGACCATTACTTGAATTAAATTCAGACTGCAGCACCTGTCAAGGCTGTGGGGAGGCGTTGTTATTTGCTTTCATAATTTCTTTTATGCTAAAGACCTTGCAACTTCTTCACTGACACTGGGATTTGCTCTGTATACTTGTTATGATATTTTAATAGTGGTACTTATTATTATTGATACTAATACTGGAGTACTCTCCAAAGTTTATGCTTCATTATTACTTTAAGACAAAAACTTAGTGAGCTGTACTAGCATGTACCGTATTTTCTGGACAAGTCAGTTCGGAGTACAAATGGCATCTGTCAAAAAATTTGTTGTAAAAAAGAAAATACATCTACATAATACTGCCAATTTCATTTTATGTATTTGAAATTGGGAGCAGGCATATTAATATGCATTTCCATGTTAATACACAAGATTATAGCCGGTGGCTAATTTCCATCTTTGGTCTCCAGGCAGGTAGATGGTATTAAAACAGCAAAAATAAACAATAACATAATATACAGACAACTTGTTTAACATAACATGACAACATGAAACATTGGCTACTCATTCAAACAACAAATTAAAAAGTCATCTAGTTAAGAAAAAAAATCGTAAAACTTCAAAGTATCTATGACAACCATTAGTAATATACGGGTGGGTACATTGTTGGTGAGTTTTTAACCATTACTTAAGGCTGTTTTGTAAATCTTGCATAGTTTTGAATTTCTCTGATAGTTAAAGGTAGTTTATTCCTGGAATAAACTTCACATTTCTCATTATAAAGAGTTTCGTCCAGGAATAAACGACCTGTTTATCATTATCAACAGTTTATTCCTGGAATAGACTACCTGGACTATATGTCGCACTTATTTAGAAATTTATTTCACAAAATCCAAGAGCAAGAACAGACATTTAATCTGAAAAGTTCAATTCAATTACACAACAGCACACAGAACAACGGGCTAAATATGTGTCTAGTATGTTAACACAACACGTTAACAGTTATTCAGCAATCCATAGCATAACCATCCCCCACACCCCCGCCCTGTCCTCATAGGACCAGTAAGGGGAACCCTGCCTAACCAGGGACCACAATAAAGTCTGTCTGAACTGGCTACAACCATTTCTGACCCACCAATTTATCTAACAGAGGGTTTGCCATCATTGCTCCCTTAATCGTGTCCTGAAACTTTAGTTTTCTAGAGCAAACAAAGAAATATTACATCGTTAGGCTGATGTAAATTTCATTTAACCAGCCAGGTGGAGGAAATAAACCCCAAAAATGTCTGCAGGCTAAAGCCTGGCATACACTGTGCAATTTTTGGCCGTTTTTGAGCTGATTTTCCAGTCCTGTGACAATTTAGGGGAATCGGGCCAACTCTTGACCAAATCGTGTGTCGTACAGTATACAAGAGGGTCACGAGAGGCGATTGGCACCTCACGACGAGCTCCCCATCAGAAATCGTGAGCCGCAAGAAAATCAAACCTGTTTGATATTTTGGTCATCGCTCGTGAGTGAATAGCATGTTGAAGCGGCGCCACGACCAGACTGAGAACTCTTTCCCTGGAGATTTTCACATTTTGCATGCGTGAAACAAAAACGGAAGTAAAGCAGAGGCAGCCGGCGTGTCCTTTGGTCGAAGTTCTTGTTGCAGAACTGACAGACGTCTGGTCAGCCTATTCCTTGTCCACACATGACGTCATCGCCTTTTCTTTTTGGCAAATTCTTCACAAAGAGCGCAAATCGCCAAGGCAGTGCAGTTTTTTGGTGATAGTATACTGTTGCTGCTGCTGTTGTTGTCGTCGTCTTCTTCTACTACTAGTACTTATTGTGTTGCATGTCGGGATTATTCAAGACCCCGACCTGTCTTTGAGGACGTACAGTGTGAGTAGTCTGATCACATCCGAGCGTAGGTTCGTACAGTCTGAGGACAGACATCGCAAGATGTGAACTTTTGAACTCTGAGATATTTTCAATCGTTGCTCGCAACCCCAACTCAAATTGTGCAAATCAGTCATAGTGTATCCAAGGCTAAAGACTGTAAGCCCCAGTTCCTATCCAGTAATAAAAGACAGGAACCAAAGGAGCGACGTAAAGTTCAGGAAGTAGTGGAGCTGTGCGTAGAGCCTATTAGGGGCATGTTCTTTTGATTGACAAGCAGCAGACTGTGTGCCGATTTTAGCCGTGGAGGCTAATAGTTAGCACCCTGTTTGCTCCCAGGAAGGCCTCAGCCTGTAGCAGAGATGCACAACGGTGGTTTTCGTCTGGTTAACAGCAAATCTGAGCGTGCCTTACCTTTAAACCACCTATATTTGTTCGTTCCTGATCACATCGGATTAGCTTGGTTAGCATTAGTTTGGCTGTCGATCATTTGCCCTGCGACTTGGAGTGGCCCGGTCGGGACGACACATGCGACACGGCAAGATGGCGACGGTGGGAAACACACAACTGGCTTCACTCTCCCCTATTCAGATGTGACCGGATACAACGTCCATTTTACAGTCTTTGGTCATATCATACCAACCGTTTTCAAGCATGCTCCTGAAAAATCTGTTTCCAGGGCCAGATAGCCTCACCACTTCCTCCTCCCCCCTCAGTCTGAATGCACAGAATAAAGGATTAGGGGCAAGGGCTAAGGAGGGAATTTACCCAAATTCATTATTACTGAGCATTTTTTCATCGGGTAAAAATTTACCACTAAGCTGAGTTTAGTATGCAAATGACGGAAAAGTGTGCAGGCAGCTGAGGGACTTCATCAAATGTTACATTTATGCCAAAATAAGCCCAACTCTCCAAGCCAGCCTGTCTTCGTCTGCTTTACTGCGGAAGACCCTGTAACAGGATTTATCCAATCATTTGAAGTCAATAAAGACAAATTTCCATATCCAGAAAAAATAAAGTGACCTACTGCACTTTAAACCATTTAGCGACCCATTAAGAATGGTCAGAGTTGATTAAAAGGAAAAGCTTTCCATTCAGAATATTGCAGGGGAAGTAGACAGCAAGCCATTCATTCTGATTCCTGATGTTCTTTTTTAGCATTTTATGGAAATGTCATAATATTACTCTTTGTTCTAAAATATCCGTCGCATAACCTTGACTGTGTGGGCAATTAAGCTTCAAACAGGAACAAAAATCCAATGATCGGGTTCTAAACGAGCGAGTAAAGGTGCACTGACAGCTGTTTGAAAGCGGGGAGCTTTCCTTCCTTCACAGCGGATTACAGTGCTGATTCTTTATATTGTGAATGCTTGTAAACCTCTGACGCTTTCAGAAGAATGAAAGCCAATGAAAGCACGAGAGTCAGGCAGCTCCTGAATCATAGTTACCACATTGTTGCGGCATCATTATCTTCACATTCAAAGCTCCTGTGGCCAAAAGGGAATGCTCCAGCTTTATCCACCCTGTGTGAACATGTTCTTTCTCTGATTTCTCAGAGCAAGCATTTCTTAAATCACTGCTCCTCAAAGGGGCTCCGTGGCAAGAAATTGGTTTGTAAGAAAGTGGTGTGACTGTACATTAGCACAGGCAAGTAAAATGTATTTCTGTTGATAATTATTCTGTGATTATGGTTTTCTTATCCTTCACTTACCCTGTGAAGTTAACTGCCGAGGATACAGACTACTGTAGAATAATTTCTTAAATTATCACATTGACCAATTCAAAGCTATGCAGTCATAAAAACAGCCTGATTTTTTTCTAACTTTATAAAGTTAGATCTGGTTTTCCCTCCTGGTTCCAAGTTTAAAACTTGTCCTGTCCAGCATGGTAGCAGCAGAATGATGCTCTGGCTGCTTTGTTGCGTTGAACAGATTTGCTTTGCCAAGAGAAGCGTCATAAATTGATAATCTGAATTTAATCATTTTATTTGATTGAAGGCTTATTGATGACAGAATTTTACATAACATTGCTGGACCTGACAAGAGAAAGGAAAAAGTTCAGAAAAGAAAAGAAAAGGAGTGAACAAATATTAAGAATGGAAAGAAGAAATGACAGATAATTATAATTATAATAATTTATACTTTATTAATCCGGATTGGGAAATTTGGTAAAGATACACCAAAACAGCTAAATGCTTTTTTTTTTCCTTCAGTTTTTCTAAGTACCCCCCAGATTTTTGAAGACCCACTAGTGTCCCCTAGTGGGCATCCAGGGACCTGCAGCCCCCATTTTGAAAACCACTGTTATAGGCTATATTACAACATGACAACCTAATGGGGGATTATCACGCCTCGTGCTCCGTTTTCTGGAACTTGTCGAGTTTGTGCATTTCCACTTCCATGTCAGTTCAACTCGCTCGATTCACTGGGATGAAGAGTCGAACTTTATAATAAGACAAAGTAGCACGTTTGTTTGTAACGTGTCGTGCCAAAATGTGATCGTCAGCCAAAAACTGATTAAACAGCTGGGTGTTGTGTTGTGTGGTAGGTGGTAGTTAGGGAAAAGGATATGGGCCAGGGTTAGATTTTACCGTGCTGTCACAGGTGTGGTGGTGGTATCGTGTAGTAACATCTGTACACAACAACCCCACTTAAAGACACGCCTCTGGTTTCCAAGCTGCAGCTAGACCCTACTCCACTCCCATGGCTGTTTCATCAGTTTTTGGCAGACGATAACATTTTGGCACGACACCAGCACTTCAATGATGCAGACTACACTACAGCTGGTGTTAGCAAGTTAGCATTAGCAGGCTAGCGTTAGCTGACGTGCCTAACTTTGCGCATCTGAAAACCAAGCGGCAGCCTCCGGTGGCAGACTATGAGGCTACCCGGAAGAAGTCAGTTTTTGTAGTTCTCCCTTGATCCACTAGGGGCTGCAAAACAGAGCAAATCCCCACAGACTCCCATGTTAAAAACGCCAATTTCACAGCAGAAATAAACATGTTTACAGCCTGGTTCAAAAAATCATTTTAGGTTTAATAGGTGAAGTTTACCTTCTTGTCAACTGTGAGGAGGGGGGATTTTTTTTTTCATAACTTTTTCCGTTTCGATGTTATTTAATCTTGAAATTACACATAATTAAGGGCGTGTCATTTGATTGACATGCCGCACACCGGAAGCCTGGCCTGCCGACCGGTGGTTCCTAGTTAGCCCCTTGTTTGCTCTCAGTAAGGTCTCAGTTTGTAGCAGAGTAGCACTACGGCGGTTTTTAGTCAGAAAATAGCAAGTCTAAGCGTGTCTTTACCCCGCTGCTTAGAGGGCTAATCTTCGTTAGCTCCTGTTAGCTTCAACTTAGCTCCGTTAGCGTTTAGCCCAGAGTACGTTAACTGTCAATTGTTTGCCCCGCGGCCTTGCCCTTGCCCATTTTAGTATTTTCTGGGAGTGATGACCCACGTGACACGGCAAGTTGGCGACGGTGGGACACGCCCCACTGGCTTCACTTTTAGCTCTTCAGAAACCAACGGGTGACGTAGCGAAAGGTTTTTCCCTCTCCATTAACAGTCTATGCTGAAAACACACAAGCATCTGAAAATTTGATCTGTACCCTCTCGTTTCCAGTGGACTGCCAAGAAGGGAGACCTCTTATAAAAGAGCATTAACTTGCTTAGGCCTATGTCATCATTAAAACATTTAAAAAAAAAAAAAAAAAAAAAAACCCTCACTGGCCATGACGCTTACCCAGTAGAGGTGACGTTCGGTCACCTACAGAGCAGCCGCGGCTATGTGAAGAGGCAGTGTCCTTATCTGAGACACAAAATCTGTGAAAATGCACTTGATACACTTTCAGCTATGAAGGCTCTCTTGTCAGCTCCTTGATTTCTTCTCTCCATTGCTGTATGCTGGGTGAACGTCACGGCCTAAGTGAGTTGATGCTCATTTATAAGCGGTTTCTCCCTCTTGGCAGTCCCCAGTTGTTCCACTGGAAACGGGAGGGTACAAACCCGTTTTTAGAAGCACAAAGTTAGGCTAGCCTGCTAATGCTAGCTTGCTAACGCCAGCTGTAGTGTAGTCTGCATCATTGGAAGTGCCAGTGTTGTGCTAATGTAGTTACAAACAAACATGCTACCTTGCTTTATTATAGAGTTCATCCCTTTATCCCAACGAATTGCTTTGATCCACTTCTTCCTCTGTATCACTTCAGTCGGAAATCCATGAAAACTACATAGGGTTGGCGTTGTGTATTGGATTTACAAAGTGGAACAGAGTGGTAACATCTAGACTTGGATTCAGCTTTTGTTGAACTGGCCCGGAAGTGGAAATGCACAAACTCTACAAGCTCTGAAAATTGTAACACGGAAGCGTGATGACCCCCTTTAAAGCATCTAATTGGCCACTTCAATTTAAGTGATGTTGTCATGTAAAGCAGTTTGTGTTTGTTGTTTAGTATAAAATTTGACGGTGCGCTAAATGCTAATGTTAGCGTGGACTTGAACACCTTACGGTGTAACTATCATTATATTATACACAGCAGGGGTGTCCAAAGTTGGTCCGCGAGGGCCGCTGTCCTGTCGGTTTTCTTTCCCTTTGTGCTCCAACACATGTGACACAATTAAATGGATCTAACAGCTTATAAAGTTCTGCACAATGGCTCATTAATTTGAGTGAATTTTGTAAAAATAAACTGAACTTAAGAGAAAAACCGTTACTACAAATGTTAGAAGCTAGTTAGCATTATCAGCTTCCACCAACTAAAACGGCCTGAACTCGTACATTTGTGCAATCAATGAGTACATTTTTTCAACCAAATTGTCTCTTTTACTACATAATATACTGTGTAAAAACCTTTTTCTTAGATAGGTTAAAATAAAATCAGGTAGTTCCTTTAAAAGCAGGGATTTGTACTTCATGACATTGAGGTTTAGTTACTCTCCCTGGCTGAAATGACATTTTAATACTTATGGACCTCAGTGGCTGTTGGATTTATCCAGCTACTTATAGGTACTAATGATGAAGTTTGACTCATTTTAAGCATTTTCTTCATATTACACCATGTCAGCTTGTTACATAGCCGTCATCTAATCTGGCCTTGAGGAGGCAGGGCCCTCTGAATCACCCTCTGATTCTGTTTGTCATCAGTGTTGGTTTTATTTCTGCCTTCCACAACATCACCGAAGACATGTTACACATTCCTCACTCATGCTACCCCAGGCTCCGGGATCATTTAAAAAAATGCGATGGGCCATCTGTCACTGTCATTTACTCACTCGCCGCTGCGCCACTGTTCTTTTACATCTACTTTTCATGCTGGAAGCGGAACATGTTGGAGTAAAGCTCATTACTATTCAACACAGAGCTGTTCGTGGTGATGGCTTATATTCTGTAAATGTGTATTTTCATCAGGAATCCGTTACCTTTAGTTAAGTGTGTATCACACAAATATGTGACCCGTTTTTTAGATCAGACACATCAGATATTGCGAATGCTTGAAGACGACAGAACTTGAAGGGAGATGTTTTCTAAAAAACCGTGGTAATGGTGTAGATGCAGGATAAATAAGGCTGGTCAGCGCTTTTCTGCTAGAAAAAGTGGGTAATCTGAGATTCAGCATAAAATATTATCAGTTCCATCTTCAGTAAAGGCAAGTGTTTGGATTGACATGTTTTTTACGAAGGAACACAACATGATTAACTTGACTTACACGGTATTGAAATAAAAATGAGTACTTCAGGAATAGGGAAAAAAAATCTGATTGAGACGACTATCTATTTTGTGCTCCCCATCGTATCCCTAAGCATTACAGAACCAGTTAACCATTATTTAGCATAAACAAATGTTTACTTTACATGTCCAGGAGAAAAGTGGCAACCGTCTCTGGGTCTTTGAGCCCCTTCACCTTCACCCTTTTCTGTCTTCGTTTTTTGTCCGCTTGAATTTGAGAAGTAAGGGAAAGAAGATGCTATTTCTACACAAAGAAATCGGAGCTAATGCTAACGGAGAAGAATACCGACATTGACTTGATAATCAGATGTAAATATTTATTTTTTGGAACCCATGAAAATTGATAAAATGATTTATATGCTATAAAAAGAATTTGGGGTAAAATCAAAGACTGTAAAAAAAATGGACGTAGTATCCGGTTCTGTTTGAAGAGCGGAAAGTGAAGCCAGTTGGGCGTTTCCCACCATCGCCATCTTGACATGTCACATGTGTTGTCACTCCTGTAAAACAGGCAAAGTGTGCCCTCGGGGCAAATGATTGACAGGGAACGTACTCTGGGCTAAATGCTAACCGAGCTCACTCGAAATTAATAAGAGCTAATACAGACTAGCCTCCTCACCGGTGTGCTAAAGGTAAGACATGTTTGGACTTGCTGTTAGCTGCTAAAACCACCATTCTGCTACTCTGCTGCAGACTGAGACCTTACTGACAGCAAACAAAGTGAACTTGACCTATTAAACCTAAAATGAGTTTTTGAACCAGACTGTAAACATGTTTATTTCTGCTGTGATGTTGGCCTTTTTTACATGGGAGTCTATGGGGATTTGCTCTGTTTTGGAGCCCCTTGTGGATGAAGAAAGAACTACAATTAAACTTAACTTCACACTTTTCCAGCAGTTGCCCCTTGGGTAAAATTAATACTTGTTGATGTTCTGTGGATGTTTTTTTTTATTTTTTATTATTGTTTTGATGGAAAAGTTGTAGCTATCACTGTTAATGTCCAGCTTCACGTCTGAGAGACTCTTTCTCTCTGAAATGCTCCTTTTATACCCAGTCATGTTACCAAGCTGTTATCAATTAACCTGATTAGTTGTCAGATTCTCCTCCAGTTGTTACTTTTCAAGCTTTTTGTTGCTCCTGTTCCTACTTTTTAGAGATGGTGTTGCTGCCATCAGATTCACAATGAGCTCATATTTTTTCATGAAATGGTAAAAATGTCTCAGTTTCAGCATCTGATATGCTGTTTTTGTTCTACTAGGAATAAAATATGGGTGTAAGAGATTTGGAAGTCATTATATTCAGGTTTACATTTCCAGAGTCCCAGCTTTTATGAATTGTGGTTGTAATTTCAGAGTGAAGGATATTTTTCCCGCAGTGACTGAAGCATGAGCAAAGCCATAGTCGAGGCTGAGCATTGGGTTTACAGGGTGCTCCACTCTTCAAATTTCAGATTAAATAAATATTCCAGCAGGCGGTGGCTGACACCACCCCACTGAGGAAGGTCACATTGAATACATTTAAATGGAAATGAACCTGTTGGTTATTTTCCTGCCTTTGTTTTTTGATTGAACTCCGAAGCGTGTGCAGGAATGAAAATCTGTTAACCTGATAAACCCATAAGATGATATCTTTGTTTTTCTTTTTTCCTCTCTTCTGTCTTTGCCAAGTGTTTGGTGTTCGAGGACGCTCCCAACGGTGTAAAGGCAGCCCTGGCTGCAGGAATGCAGGTGGTGATGATTCCTGATGAGAATCTGGACCCCAGCCTGACCCAGGAGGCCACACTGCGACTCAGGAGCATGGAGGAGTTTGAGCCGCAGCTTTTCGGCCTTCCTGCGTATGACTAACCCAAGCTGAAACCACCCTGTGTTTAATTATGTAAAGAAAACAACTAATAGTTTTTGGAAATAAATCCAGCTGATTGTTTTTTCAGTCTGCCTCTATGTCACCACCATCCTTTACAAAAATCATCTTTATTTTTCAGTGACTTTTACTCAGTTTATTCAGTCTCATGACTCAATATGCGACTTATTTTTGTGTGTTATTAGTTTGCAACTCTGCCTCCACAGCATCTGCTACTGTAATTTAAAATTGAGAGTAAAAAAAAACTACGGTAACAGGGTTTGTTCAATGTCAGTATTTGAAAATAAAATTCTGTTCTGAACCAGGAGTCTGAACTGGAGGCAGAATAATGACTTTAACCCTCCATCCTGCCTGCATGGTGAAGGGAAATTAGGGATGTTCCATATTGGCTTTTTTTTTTTTTTTTTTTTTACCGATATCTGATATACCGATATTGTCCATCTCTTAATATCTGATATCAACAGATACCAATCTGTACAGACAGCTGTGAGGTTGTATCGCTCATATTTTGAGAGATACAACTATATTCTGCTCTGAGAGCAAAGATCCCAAAATCTCCTTAACTCAGCCAGAGGAGTTCATTTTGGACATCTGGCTACCATAAATGGGTTTCTGAGCAACGTCACAGATAGGATGCGCGCGCAACCAGGGGGCAGGAAAACACAGGAAAAGCATTATTGAACTATGAGAAGACGTGTTTTACATGCAAGACTCAACTTTTAATGCAGATGAGGTCAAGATATGACGTGAAAGTGTCGGGGACATATAATGTTTGAGTCCTGGTATTTGTTCGGTTGCAAAAATCAAAACATTAATGCATGTAAACAGTTGAAAATGGTGATAATAGGACAGTAGGAGTGACTGTTTTCAGAAAACCCTCTCAGATAACTTCTGCAGGTTCAGATACATGATTTATCCAGTCTTTCACCATGGTAACCATGTCAGATTAAACCATCTCTGTTTGTTTCGTCAGCTTACTTTACATTTTTATGAATGATATGAGTGTGTGTTTGGCCGTAGACTGCAGTACAAACAGGCTTTATGCCCCCTGTTGTGCACGCAGCTGCCAATGTTGTAAAAGAAACCCATTTATATATCAGATACTAGCAGGTATTAGCCAACATGTGGCTAATTATAATGTTTGACAGCTTGGTAACTTCACCAACAACTTAAAACCAGACATATAAGCAGCTTCAAAGCAAGTCAGTCTGTAGCAGCAGCAGCTGCACCATAGTCACATGTCTCTGAAAGGAATGCTGGGATATGAAGTTCTTCAATAATAACAGGGACTTTTCTACATGCTGGATTGATGCTAATGGAACAAGATTTACTAATGAAACCTCACAAGTTCTCGGTGTTCCGTTATGAAATCCTGCGGGATTTTGTTGGTAGAAATATCATTATGATAAAAACCAGTGCCAATGTTTTCAGAGTTCACATTTTAAAGGAATAGTACACCCACAGAATGATGTACGTTCATTTTCTACTCACCCTCGGGCTGAGCAAAAGTCCACAAAAACATGGCAATATTCCTCCATACTGCTAGTCCAATGTAATCAAAGTGTCCTGAGTGGGTAGCGTCCATAATAGGGGATTATCACGCTTACCGGAAGTTGCCGGCTTTTGACACTTCCTCTTCCGGGCCATGTTAACGACAGCCGTTCCTGCTCTGTTATACTGTTTAAATCGGATAAACTCCAAACATATTTAAGTTTTCATTCTAGACTGAAGTGATACTGGATCAAAAGCTGGATCAAAGCGATCGATTCGCCGCGGTGAAGGGCCGAACTTTATAATAAAACACACGTTTGGTTGTCCCCGGTGGGGCACAACACCGGCACTTCACAGCATGCTAGCATTAGCCAGCTAACGTTTACTGACGTGCTTAACATTGTGCGTCTTAAAACACACAAACATCTGAAAATCGGGTCTGTACCTCCCCGTTTCCAGTGGAACAACTGGGGACTGCCAAGAAAGGAGACGCTCTCAGATGCTTGTGTGTTTTCAGCCGCACAAAGTTAGGCACGTTATCAAGCTGGCTAATGCTTACAGGCTAACACGACTGTGCAGTCTGCCGGCCACAAACAAACGTGTCGTTTTATTATAAAGTTCGGTCCTTCACCGCAGTGAATCGGTCGTTTTAATCCACTTCTTCCTTAGCATCACTTCAGTCTGGAATGAAAACTTGGCATTGGCGTTTATCCGATTTACAAAGTTTAACAGAGTAGTAGCTGGCGGACTTTTGTTAGCAGGTTAGCATTAGCCAGCTTGATGACGTGCCTAACTTTGTGCGGCTGAAAACACACAAGCATCTGAAAGCGTCTCTTTTCTTGGCAGTCCCCAGTTGTTCCACTGGAAACGGGGGGGGGGGGGTACAGACCCGATTTTCAGATGTTTGTGTGTTTTAAGACGCACAATGTTAAGCACGTCAGTAAACGCTAGCTGGCTAATGCTAGCATGCTGTGAAGTGCCGGTGTTGTGCCCCACCGGGGACAAACAAACGTGTGTTTTATTATAAAGTTCGGCCCTTCACCGCGGCAAATCGATTGCTTTGATCCAGCTTTTGATCCAGTATCACTTCAGTCTAGAATGAAAACTTATATATGTTTGGAGTTTATCCGATTTAAACAGTATAACAGAGCAGGAACGGCTGATGTTAACATGGCCCGGAAGAGGAAGTGCCAAATGTTTCAACTTCCGGAAACCGGAACGCGGAAATGTGATAATCCCCTATTTACTTTAGTATAGTTTTAAGCTTAAACGGTAGAACATCTAGCTGCTGCAAAGCGTGTCCATGTGAGTTCACAACAATATGGAAGCCGTGGCAGACGAGATGACGTGTTCTCTTTTTCTTTCTTTCTTTGTTTTAAATCGATAGCCAACCCCTCTTGTGTTTGTCCCGGTTTGTCTGCACCTCATTCACTCTTGGCACATTGTAAACAGCAAATTTCTTCTTCTACGCTTGCATTATCAGCAGAGTAGGCACTGAATGCCGCGGCTTCCATTGTGCTATGAACTTGCACGAACGCGCAAGTAGAAAGTGCAATGTACTACTGTTTAGGTTATAAAATTATACTAAATGATGTCGTTTTGAGTAAATTATGGACGCTACCCACTCAGGACACTTGGATTACATTGGACGAGCAGTAAGGAGGAATATTGACAAGTTTTGTGGACTTTTATGGACCTACATGTTAAGTCATGTTAATGCATAACATTCAGGTACACAAATGTTTAAGCTTCAGGTAAATACCAGAAACTTTTTGCTCAGTATATGTATATACAGGTGGAATCAACATTTTATAGTGCTTAAAACACCATTCATTTTCTTAAAGCATGTGAAACAAAGTAAGGAAATATTTAATCTTGAATATATTTATCATAATGACCAAATGAGGTCAACACATTGTAAATGGAGCAGAGATAACATCTGGGTCACATGACCCTTAAATAAAAGCTAAATGACTGTATTTTACAAAATAATAAATACAAAATGAAAAATGGGTGCCATGGTGCTGTATGTGTTTTCCACTTTTCCCAGAGCTCCTTAAATGTGGGTTCATGATGCCACAACGAAAAGGAATAAATATTTCAAAACATGGATTTTACTTTTCTTTTTGGTGGGAGTAAATAGTTTGAAGTTTTTTTGGTGATTGCTTTCTGGAAACCTCGAAAGCAGTTCTCATTAAAACATAATATTTGTCCTGGATAATTAATAACTCTCCAAACAGTCGGTGCTTTTGAACAGCCCCAAACTAACCGATGGTGATTGGCGTCCTGAAAGCTGCAGCTTCTCCAGCAGATAGAAAAGTCTGAAAAGTGGGATTTTCTATCAAGATTCAAAATATTTTCTACTGTTCCTCTTTAATGTAACTGTTAGATTCCACTGCTGCCTTGTATAAGATATGTTTGCTTCTTTGGTTTGTTAAAGACTCCTGTACAATCTGAGACCCAGAATCAGCCCTGCAGTCTTTCAACAAGTTGTTTTCAGGTTCCCTCTGATCTTTTCTCATGATACATTTATTTGATGGTGTAACGGAATGTCTTCTTTTTTTTTCTTCTTGATCTTTAGATCAGTGTCTAAAACATTTTCATTTTTCAGTGTCAGAATGTGATGGGGTTTTAGGCAAGGCAAGTTTATGTTCATAGCACATGTAATGTACAAGGCATTTCAAAGTTATTTAAGGTGCATTCACACCAAGATAGTCTGGGGACTCGGTCCAATTGTGCTGGGATTTCTGAAAAATTCATGCCTCTCTTTGCTTTAGTTTGTGTTCAAACTTCACAAAGTAGACCAAACCGCCTGGTTAAACCAATCTAGTTAAAACTGCTCGCTAGGAGGCAACGTTCCCCAATACAACCACTGATCAATGATAAAGAAGCAGGAAGAAGAAGAAAACCGGACTCTGCTACTACTTCTTCTTCTGCTTTATTGCGATCGTCACACATCACTTCCATTGAGGTCCGCTGGATAGTCCAATAGTCTATTTGCAATTTAGCCGAGACCCCCGGCTTACTGTTGCCAAATTAGCGACTCTGTTGCTATATTTAGCGACTTTTCGAGAAGGGTCTATCTGCGGCTCGCAAGACAGGGACGTGTCGTAGTGTGACGTTACTCGACGACACGCCCACCAGGCCAATGAGAGCACGGTAAAATCTAGCCCTACCCCTGACCCTTCCCCTAAACCTAACCAGACACGCCCACAATGCGACACGCCCACACTACGACACGCCCACTGGGTTGCAAGCCGCAGATAGATACACTTGGACTTTTCAGACCCCTCTCGTGACTCATTTTCAAAAGCGACTAATCTAGCAACTTTTTCTGGTGTTCATGGACACAGATAAAGTTTACATCGCTCCACCCATTCATCGGGTGCTGACTGCCGTCGGCCCCTCGTCGGCACTCACTTATTGTTCATGTTGTCATGGTGCAGCAGCAGCCTTTCCCAGCTGCTGTGAGATGATCACTCCTCATCCAGATTTTTTCCCATGATACCTTGTGGCTCCCCTTCTTTGCACCATGACTCAGCCAATAGCGCAGGGGTGTCAAAGTGTCAAGTCTTCAGGTTAAGACTGAACTCACTTGATGAGATGAGTGGAGTCTGGTGTGCTACTGCTTGGTTGGAAAGAAAACCAGCAGCCACACGGCCCTTTCTGGAACCACTTTGACGCCCCTGCAATAGCGGCTTCTCTCCCTGAAGAGTTGGCAACAGTGCTCTGGCTTTCAGGTGATCCAGAGTTCGCCTCTTTGGTGAGCACCAGAGTATGGTTGGTGTTCACACTGCGATGAATGAAATGGACTATCCGTGGAAACGGACCACGGTCTGTTTAAAACAGCCATAGTGTCAACACACCCTTACATCAAACATTAAAAGCATTACAGCAGGGTGAAGGAAAAACAATGATTTTAAGAAAAAAAAAACAAAAAAAACATGAACATTCAAGCTTAACAGGAACATTGCAGATCTGAATTTTTTGATAAAATCTGTGTAAAAAATTTGTGGGTCAAAAGGTCACTGACGTATGTGACTTACCTTACCCAGTATGCAACATGTATTGATTAAAGAACCACAACACAACTTTTAGCAACTTTCTCAGTGACGCGCCCCTTATCTACAGCTAAACTAGTGTCACGGGGTGGTTCTTTACACATACCGGCGACTGCAAGAGGAGGGGAAAGAAAGACAGGCCTCGCCAGCAGGTGGTTAAAAGAAATAAAAGCTTTATTAAAGAAATAAAACAAATAAAACTACTAAACTAAAAAGTACTAAAATAATCCTAAAAGTCCAAACTAAAAAGTAATAAAAGAAAAGGGATAAAAAGTGGCTAAAAGGGGCTTGCAGGGCTGGCAGTGGCTGGTGTCTCCCTCGGCTTCCTCTTGGCTTCCTTTCTGCTCCGTCCCGGGTCCATGGCGGCTGCTCCTCCCGGCAGCCGCCCTCCTGGCCATAGGCTCCCCCGGGACGCCAACGCTGCTCTCTGCCCCGGGCAGTCACTCCTCCGGGTGGCCGCGCCTCTGGCCGTAGGCCCTCCTCAGTGGGGTCCGCGGCCGCCCTCCGACTCCCGGGCCACTCTTCCACGTCTCTGCCGCCTCGCCTTCACCACCGCGCAGCTGCCAAACCACTGCCACACCGCTGCCTCAAGTCCCCCAGCCGGGGGACTCACGTCCTCCCCCGGCTGCGCCTCCTGGACCCAGTCCTCCTCAGTCCTTCCTCAGCTCTGCGTCTGTTGTCCGCACACCGGCTTTTATTCTTTCAGCATTCAATTAAGCCAGGGGAGGAGTCCTTCTCCCCAGGTGCTGCCAATCAGTTCTTTAAAAGCTCCCACTAGCTTGGGAACAAAACCAAAGTTAAAAACCACACAAAAACCCATAAAAAGCATGCTAAAAACCAAGCTAGTGGCGGGTCCTGCCAGAGACTAGACTCTTCCCACTAGCTTGGTTTTTAGCATGCTTTTATGGGTTTTTGTGTGGTTTTTAACTTTGGTTTTATTCCCAAGCTAGTGGGAGCTTTAATGAACTGATTGGCAGCACCTGGGGAGAAGGACTCCTCCCCTGACTTAATAGGGGATTATCACGCTTACCGGAAGTTGCCGGCTTTTGACACTTCCTCTTCCGGGCCATGTTAACGACAGCCGTTCCTGCTCTGTTATACTGTTTAAATCGGATAAATTCCAAACATATTTAAGTTTTCATTCTAGACTGAAGTGATACTGGATCAAAAGCTGGAACAAAGCGATCGATTTGCCGCGGTGAAGGGACGAACTTTATAATAAAACACGTTTGTTTGTCGCCGGTGTGGCACAACACCGGCACTTCACAGCATGCTAGCATTAGCCAGCTAACGTTTACTGACGTGCTTAACATTGTGCGTCTTAAAACACACAAACATCTGAAAATCGGGTCTGTACCTCCCCGTTTCCAGTGGAACAACTGGGGACTGCCAAGAAAGGAGACGCTTTCAGATGATTGTGTGATTTCAGCCGCACAAAGTTGCTGGCTAATGCTAACCTGCTAACACGACTGCGCAGTCTGCCGGCCACAAACAAACGTGTGTCGTTTTATTATAAAGTTCGGTCCTTCACCGCGGCGAATTGGTCGTTTTAATCCACTTCTTCCTCAGCATCACTTCAGTCTGGAATGAAAACTTGGCATTGGCGTTTATCCGATTTACAAAGTTTAACAGAGTAGTAGCTGGCGGACTATTGTTAGCAGGTTAGCATTAGCCAGCTTGATGACTTGCCTGACTTTGTGCGGCTGAAAACACACAATCATCTGAAAGCGTCTCCTTTCTTGGCAGTCCCCAGTTGTTCCACTGGAAACGGGGAGGTACAGACCCGATTTTCAGATGTTTGTGTGTTTTAAGACGCACAATGTTAAGCACGTCAGTAAACGTTAGCTGGCTAATGCTAGCATGCTGTGAAGTGCCGGTGTTGTGCCCCACTGGGGACAAACAAACGTGTGTTTTATTATAAAGTTCGGCCCTTCACCGCGGCAAATCGATCGCTTTGATCCAGCTTTTGATCCAGTATCACTTCAGTCTAGAATGAAAACTTAAATATGTTTGGAGTTTATCCGATTTAAACAGTATAACAGAGCAGGAACGGCTGTCGTTAACATGGCCCGGAACAGGAAGTGTCAAATGTTTCAACTTCCGGAAACCGGAACGCGGAAATGTGATAATCCCCTATTGGAAGAATAAAAGCCGGTGTGCGGACAACAGACGCAGAGCTGAGGAAGGACTGAGGAGGACTGGGTCCAGAAGGCGCAGCCGGGGGAGGACGTGAGTCCCCCGGCTAGGGGGGCTCGAGGCAGTGGTTTGGCAGCTGCGCGGTGGTGAAGGCGAGGCGGCAGAGACGTGGAAGAGTGGCCCGGGAGTCGGAGGGCGGCCGCGGACCCCACTGAGGAGGGCCTATGGCCAGAGGCGTGGCCGCCCGGAGGAGTGACTGCCCGGGCCAGAGAGCAGCGTTGGTGTCCCGGGGGAGCCTATGGCCAGGAGGGCGGCTGCCGGGAGGAGCAGCCGCCATGGACCCGGGACGGAGCAGAAAGGAAGCCAAGAGGAAGCCGAGGGAGACACCAGCCACTGCCAGCCCTGCAAGCCCCTTTTAGCCACTTTTTATCCCTTTTCTTTTATTACTTTTTAGTTTGGACTTTTAGGATTATTTTAGTACTTTTTAGTTTAGTAGTTTTATTTCTTTTATAAAGCTTTTATTTCTTTTAACCACCTGCTGGCGAGGCCTGTCTTTCTTTCCCCTCCTCTTGCAGTTGCCGGTATCTGTAAAGAACCACCCCGTGACACTAGCATCCTTCCTCATCCTACCTGTGCTGTGATTCACTCCAGCCAGTAAAAGACAGTCTTTTTTTGACTCTTGTTCTGTCCCTTTCTTTCTTTTCCTCTCTTCCTCCAGTAATGTTTCCTTGGTTTCTTTATCGAATCAGACATGATGCGCGTCTAAAACACCCCGTGTTCATAACTAGTTCATATCCGTTAGCTAGTAAGTGACGTGGTGTGCAACCAATAGTCGGCTGCAACGTCACGGCTGCATCCCGGATGGAAACGTTACATAGTGCGGTTTCTGTGCCCCGGGACGCTGCTGGGCAGTGATGGCTTGAGAAATGTGCACAATAGGGGATTATCACGCTTACCGGAAGTTCCCGGCTTTTGACACTTCCTCTTCCGGGCCATGTTAACATCAGCCGTTTCTGCTCTGTTATACTGTTTAAATCGGATAAACTCCAAACATATTTAAGTTTTCATTCTAGACTGAAGTGATACTGGATCAAAAGCTGGATCAAAGCGATCGATTTGCCGCGGTGAAGGACCGAACTTTATAATAAAACACACGTTTGTTTGTCCCCGGTGGGGCACAACACCGGCACTTCATAGCATGCTAGCATTAGCCAGCTAGCGTTTACTGACGTGCTTAACTTTGTGCGTCTTAAAACACACAAACATCTGAAAATCGGGTCTGTACCCCCCGTTTCCAGTGGAACAACTGGGGACTGCCAAGAAAGGAGACGCTTTCAGATGATTGTGTGTTTTCAACCGCACAAAGTTAGGCACGTTATCGAGCTAGCTAATGCTAACCTGCTAACACGACTGCGCAGTCTGCCGGCCACAAACAAACGTGTGTTTTATTATAAAGTTCGGCCCTTCACCGCGGCAAATCGACTCGCTTTGATCCAGCTTTGATCAGTATCACTTCAGTCTAGAATGAAAACTTAAATATGTTTGGAGTTTATCCGATTTAAACAGTATAGCAGAGCAGAAACGGCTGATGTTAACATGGCCCGGAAGAGGAAGTGCCAAATGTTTCAGCTTCCTGAAACCGGAACGCGGAAGCGTGATAATCCCCTATGAATGTTGGTGTTTCATCAAAACAAGTCAAAAATGCAGATTTTTAAGGTCTAAAAGTTATGTTGTGGGTCTTTAAGTAGTCATAATTAAGTGATCGCCATCTTGAAATCTTTGTCATAATGTGGGACTTAATTATCAAACACATACTGTATCTTTTAGAGCAGGGGTGTCCAAGTCGTAGTCCTCGAGAGCTTCTATCCTGCAATTTTTAGAACACATCCTCTCCAACACACCTGAATCAAATGCCTAATTCCCTCATGTTCATGTCATTCAGCTCTGCAGAGGCTGCTAACGAGCCATTCATTTGATTCAGGTGTGTTGGAGAAGGTTTGAAACCAAAATGTGGAGGATAGCAGCTCTCGAGGACTGGACTTGGGCACCCCTGCTTTAAATGATCATGTCTGTCATGTTTCCCAAAATCTCTGGGTGGTATATTGTAACTGAAATCACTTCACAATTAATTTGTATGCACATTATTTTTCTTCAGTGATTTCCGAACCTCTGTTCATCTTCACCTCTGAGAGACTCTGTTCATCTTCACCTCTGAGAGACTCTCCTCTCTGAGGTGCTCTTTTTCTTCCCAATCATGTTAAATGACCTGGTGAAAGATATGTCGTTTGTTTTATTGTTTAATATTTGGATCCCCATTAGCTGTCATAGACTTGACAGCTATTCTTTCTGGGGTCCTTTTTAAAATACAATTACATAAAACAATTACAAC
This sequence comes from Atherinomorus stipes, assembly GCA_023101725.1. Taxonomy (NCBI): domain Eukaryota; kingdom Metazoa; phylum Chordata; class Actinopteri; order Atheriniformes; family Atherinidae; genus Atherinomorus; species Atherinomorus stipes. Next base: position 259,756 of record JALJCO010007737.1, on the reverse strand, counting down.
ACATGAAAATGTTACAAAAGTTCAAATGAGTTAAAACCATATCCAGATATTAAGAAAAATCATCTATAGCTCAGAGAGCATACATTTTTTAAGAAGATTCTTAAAACATGCTTTTTCCAATGCGGCAGTGACAGCAGACAGCCTGTTCCACATACAAACTGCATCTGTCCTGGGTCTTGAACATGAGGTGATTTGTTGTTGGTTTTTTGCACATTTTTTATTGAAGTTTTCTGTGTCTTGATGATAAAATGAACGTGTTTAAATTGTTCTCTGATCTATGAATGATGAGAATGTTACACTGTTTAGGGTATGCCACAGATCATATACTGTGCATTCTGTGTATACAGATATATTCTGTGAGTGACTGATGCCAACTGAAATCATTCCTACCTGTCAGGCTGTCAACAACCTTGTCACAAATGCCTGTTTGCAGGTGCTTTTCCTCAAATCTATCATGTGATGAGTGATGTGGAGCATATCATCTTGTCTTCTGACCTATTTCAAGATAATTGTTTCCACCTGAAGGCCTAAATGATTGTTTAAAACTGATCGCAGCAGTCATAAATGACGCTTTTCTCTTGACAAACCAGTTAAAAAATCTGCAGTGTTCTGCTTTTTCTTTTAGCCGTAACCCTTTTCTTAAGTCCCTCCTCACAGTGTTGAGAGCAGGAAAGGCTCAGATAGCTCCTTGACATGTTTCCTAAGCCCATGTTCTTGTCAGTGCTCATTGCTGATAGAAGGGAGCGACCGGAAGATCCATTCATCTTCTAAGTCAGGTTTTATATTTGGACCTTATCAGAGCTCAGACAAACAGCTCTTTTCACAGGCAAAGCGGAAACTCCGGATGCCAGGCAGACACATCGTATAGATGACCTCAATTTTAGCATAAAGCCTTTCTTCTTCTTTTACGATAAAGTGAGCAGTCTTTATGGTTTAATATGAAAAGCACAGGATGGGAGGCTTGTGTGATAATGGAAGCTGGTGTTTCTGTGCATCTCCTTTGGTCCTGATTCAAACAGGAATTAGGAATAAGGTTCCCACTGAATATCACCATTTCTGACGAATTTTGTGAGACAATCCCTTACTGAGGGAAAAAAAACCTCTCTATTATATTCAAGAAGTGTTGGGGGACACCACAACAGAAAAGAATTTATTAGAGTGAAACTGGATTTACACAAAGGGTAGTACTTTCCTTTCCAGGCAGCTACAACCCCAACTCCACAGAGAAAAGCACTAGATTTCCTTCACAGACTCTTTCTGCTCTGGCATACAAGATGTGTCACACTTCCAGGCTCAGAATCACATTTCTTGTTTTCTCCAGGCTTCTCCAAAGGACAAAGCCAGGTAACCTCTGCTCCTTCAAGCCTCCAGATCAGCCTGCCAGAAACCAAATGCTCAAACACAGGAGAGTTTCCCTCCAAAAGATCTACACCGTTAGCTATGCAGCTAACTCCGTGAATAAGGGCCCACTTATGCTCACTTTAAACAGGTAAATAAGTGCAGTACGTCCATTACAAACATTGTCAAATGTCACTATCTACATACTCTCCATGCCTGCTTTGGGTTGGCATGGTTGCTGGGCACTACATCCATTCATGGCCAGTGCACGGTTCAGAGTTCAGTTCCAAGTTCCAAGGTGAGTTTCAGACATTAGCAAACATGGTGATGGTGAAGGACAGGTGTGGCCACAATCCTCCAATTTTTAGATGCATCCCATCTCCAACACAAATGAATCAAATGAATGACTCACTCCTAGGCCTCTGCAGAGCTTAGTAAATTGCGCATGAAGTAATTCAGGTGTCTTGGAGAAGGATGCATCAAAGCCTGCACGCATTTAGTCGATACCCCCTATTGTCCAGATTTACCCGACGTTTAAGGGTCCCTCATTGGCATGTGTATTTTTAGCCAGGCAAGCGGGGATGTATAAATGGCAAGCCGATGGATAAACAGCCTTATATGGATAACTTCACCATTCAATGGAAGGACGGGACAACAATAAAACCCTCTGCAGACTGATGGCAAAGTGCGCTTCAGGGAAGTAGCCTAAACCAGGGTTTCTCAACTCTGGTCCTCTGGACCCACTGCCCTGACCCACTTCTAGGCAACCCTACCTGAATCAAATGAGTGTTAACAGGCTTGCAAAAAACTTGATGAGGAACTTTATTCATTTGAATCAGGCATGTTGGAACAGGAACACATCGAAGACATGTAGGGAAGCGGGTCCTGAGGACCAGAGTTGAGAAACACTGGTCTAAACAACTCAACTCCCAATCGACATTTTGCCCGGCCAAGATTTACAGTCATTTGTATGTTACCCTTAGCAACAACGCCACCTCATTGTCAGTCCAAGGGAAAAAAAAAAATCTCTTTTTCTCTGGTCAGATGTTACTTTACTAGTCTTTCACTAGCAAGTGAAATCTAATGAACATGCGTCTCCCTGTGATGTGGCGCATGCTCAGTATTTACAAATGGATGGTCAGTATTTTGTTTGTGTTGAACCTTAAAAGACTCATAAAGAACTGTATGGATGCAGATAAGACAGGGAGTTACAGTAAATGAGACCGTATAACATGAACCGCTGAGTGTAGGCGTGGCCTAAATGTTGCAGGACTGTGGCTCGGCTGGTGAAGGAGATCATAGAAATAGACATTTTCAGAAAAAAAGATGTGACGTCTGGTAACATTCACAGAGCCTTTCTACAAAAAGTTCAGTCATTTTGCTGGTTGCTGAACAGTTACAGGATCCACCCCTCACATTAGACTCTCTAATAGTGCACTGAAATATGCTCAACATGGATGCAGAGGATAGACCCTTTCAATTATTTCCTAAGAAATGGGACAACCCTTCAAAATCATCGTGCGTCACCAACAGTTGTCTGTTGTGCAGTAAACTGACATCACTGCCGTTTCCAGAAGAGTTTGCAATGCTGTCTGCAGCATTGAATTGTCAATAAAGATTTGTAAAAAAAAAAAAAAAAGTATTTTGCACCAGCAATAATGTCCCTTTCCTGGGTGATTCAAAAACACCACATGGTGGCAGATCATTAGTCTGTCAAAGCTGTTCCCATAGAAACAGCAACCATTCTGTGACCTCGTTTCTGCCCCATTGTCCTCAACCATATATGTTAACACACAACCACACCATTCTATTTTAATGGAGAAGTTGTCAGTGATTGTGCTTTGTGCTATCAGCTGGCTGTAAAGGTCAGTGCTCATAGCATTTATTTACTGCTTTGTATGTGGTATCTGTTCCACATTGACATGCATAGGCAAAAAAACCAACTCAGTTTCCCAGAGTTTCTTCTTGGTGGTGCCCCCTTGATTTGTGGTCCTCATTAGTATTAGTTAAAGTCCTTGGACGCCAACTAACATAACTAGCTTCCACCCAACAGGAACAACACTTCTTGACATCGATTTATATAGCCTAAAAGAACTGATCATAATCCAAAAGTTTACGTCTTAAGTTTTCTGAGAAACCATTTCATTTAAGGACTGGTTAAAACAAATAATTCATGGGTGCAAGGCGATGCAGTTGTTGGATTTCTCTGTTTTCACCCCTAAGGAAACACATATCTTAAGTCTGCATATCTCTAAAGCACAGGCTATTGCTGAACTGCCAAGAAGGTTAGAGCAGAGAGGAATTCCTAAATCAGATGAAAGTCCTTCTGCAAGATGCTGTTTTGTATTCTACTGCCAAAGAGAGCCACCTCAACTTGAACCTAAGGGGATTTCATGGAGATGAAGATATGGACGGGGTCCGACAGTGAGCAACACTTTGTTTTTTATGATACAGAGAGCAGACTCAGTCCACGCTGTGGCTTCTGTGACTGGTCTGAGACTGAAGGCTTCCTCACTGATGCAAACAGAGCAAATGTTTTATTCAGCTTCATATAATGAGAGAATTAAATTTTAGTATAGAAGCAGGTAGTAATGTTGGTAATGAATGCAAAAGATGTTTAATGCACAATTAAAGCCAGTGAACATCAGGTTAAGATGTTTTGCAGTAATGCTTTGTAGAAATGATTAGTTGCAATTAAAAGTCCAACCTTGAGGCAGATGAATTAAAGCAGCAGAAGACCACTCCTGTCAGCTAAGACACCCACCAGCTTGTACGTATGTAAGCAGATGCATGCTGAGCTGTTGATGGAAATCTGGAGAAATAAAGCCGTCTACAGCTGTGTGGGTTAACATTACCAAGCTAATGTTAAAGTTTAGTACAATTTGTGCATGACATTCCCGCCTGTGTTGTATCCCCCCAATACCCTCCATGTATTGGAAGACCAGCGGCGATGTTTCAGAAGTTTTTATTGATCATCTATCACTGTATTTCAGATTATCAGGGCTGCCTACAGAGCATCGCTGGTTTTCAGTCTGGTAGCGTTTATATTACTGAAGCTTCAATGTAGCACTAGCCATTTTTTTTCATGTGCCTTTTACAAAGAAAATGAATGGTACACATTTAAACAACATTAAACTAGACAATTCAACGGTTGTCATACATTTTCAAACTTCATCTGCAGAGCAAATTTTTACATTCGTGGATTATTTTGGACTCAGTAGAAGCCATTTCCCGGTGATTCACAAGTTATCATAATCGCCCATTTTAAAGGAGTGATGACATAGCAGTTAAAAACTAGTTTATGTTGTTGGCATTACTGCATATGTAAATACTCCAAAGAAACAAACGGCATTTTTTACAGCGGAGTATTGTTTTGAAACGCCAGACCTCACTTCCTCAGTAATACAGTTGGGTCCGGTGATGATATGGAGCTTTACCCAGAGACCACGTTGACTTCATTTTGATTGGCTACACCTTATTTGGCTATGACCTTATTTGGAGAATCTAGGTCAAGCTGCGGTCGGAGGTTGCTAAAGGCTAACTGCTAGCAACATGGCTCACTTCAGACAGTGTGAGCTACGTTTATCAGACAAGACAGCATTTAGAAAATAAATAAACTTACAGGTAATGACAAGGTTGTGGCCCCCTCCCTCAGTGTTGCTGCAGAAGTTTTCTTTTAAATCCATTTGTTTGAAAATCCAGACCTGACTGCACAGAAGTTACTTCTAGCTCCATACACGAAGCTGAATCAGACAGGGAGGGGGGAGGGGGGAGCAGACGGTGCATAAACCGTTAGGAGACAGAGAGGGGGAGGGGGGGGGGGGGGGGCGCTGTTAATTTGATAGTGTGCTCTTATTGGAGCAATTAAATTACGTAGAATGATAGAACTACGTAGAATGATAGCCTGCTGTCTGATTCAACCGTTTCTGAGCAGAGAGACAAAGCTGACAGACCATAAACAGGAACTTTGATTCTCACTCTGGACATTCACATGGCCTCATCAGTGCACAACAGATCATATTATACACCCAAAACCCCAGAAAAGTGAAATTTGATGTCATGGCACCTTTAAGTGTGCACTGGAAAACCCTTTGTTTGAAGGGGTATATACCACTACCACTTACCCCAACCCCTCTGTCCTAACGGGATTGAGACACATGTGAATGTGAAAAACAGAGGGGAAGGGCTAAGGGATAGAATTGAGATTGGGCCTTTGAATAAACAAAGACATAACAAGATATTAAAACATTCAATATCAGAAGCAGGATCAGAAGAAAACAGGAGCTATCCTTAAAATTAAAGGATAACTTTCTTTTTTTTTTTTCAATCTGGACCTTATTTCTAGGAGTTTACACGTGCATTTACTCACCAGTAAAGTTTTTGCATCACTTTGAGTCCTTCGGAGGTTATTATGTTAAGTTGCCCTTCAGTGTTTATCCTGTAAAATGGGGGAGATGGGGCATCAAACTCTATAAGACATTGGCCATTTCTCAATTTCTAGTTTGCAGACTGTGTACTTGTGAGTACAGACTTGTGGATACGTGCTAGAAGTCTGTACTTGTGGAATTCATAAGTACAGACTCCGTCTACTTGACGGATTGGGACAACAGAAACTTGTGACTTCACCAACGGTGTGCAGCAGGTGAGCAAGGGCTGCCTGAGAACTGTCTCTTTAAATATTTTTAATATTTAATATTTTCAATTCTTTGTTTTCTTATATTATTATTACTACATTTATTATATTATTATCCAATAGCTATTTGAACACACAAACACACACACACACGGTCATGTCTATGTTTCTGTGTTTGTTCTCTGTTCTTGTTAAACCAAATATTAACTTCAATAAAGTTTTTTTGGGGGAAAAAAAGCAATTTGAGGAGAAAAAACATGAAAATGATATCTATCTATCTATATATATATATATATATATATATATATCTGATATACAGCTGTTTGATATTTATTGTTGTGGAGATGTACTAAAACAATTAAAATAACTGCTCCAAAACAACAGATAGCCTACTATATATACACACTGTATTTTTATACGTACGTACGTACGTACGTACGCACGCACGCACGCATATATGTATGTAACAGGTGGTCCTTTACCGATACCTGCTACTGCAAGAGGAGGGGAAAGACAGAGGCCGTTGCCAGCAGGTGGTTAAAAGAAATAAAAAATAAATAAACTACTAAACTAAAAAGTAATAAAATAATCCTAAAATTCCAACTAAAAAGTGATAAAAGAAAAGGATAAAAAAAAGAGGCTAAAAGGGCTTGCAGTGGCCGGTGTCTCTCTCGGCTTCCTCTCGGTTCAGTCCCGGGTCCATGCTCCTCCCAGCAGCCGCACTCTGGCCCGGGCAGTCACTCCTCCGAGCGGTCGCGCCTCCGGCCATAGGCCCTCTTCAATGGGTCCGGGACCGGCCTCTGACTCCCGGGCCACTCTTCAGCGTCTTCTGCTGCTGCCTCGAGCCCCCAGCCGGGGGACTTGCATCCTCCACCGGCTCCGCCTCCTGGACCCAGTCCTCCTCGGTCCTTCCTCGTCCCCTCTCTCAATCTTCTCCTTCTGTTGTCTGCACACTGGCTTTTATCTTCCTCCTCCCAATTAAGTCAGGGGAGGAGTCCTTCTCCCCAGGTGCTGCCAATCAGTTCGTTAAAAGCTCCCACTAGCTTGGGAATAAAACCAAAGTTAAAAACCACACAAAAACCCATAAAAAGCATGCTAAAAACCAAGCTACTGGGCAGAGTCCAGTCTCTGGCAGCACCTGGCTGTTCACCCTGTGACATATATATATCTATAGATATATATATAAAATACGAGTATATATATATATATACATATATATAAATACATATATATACTATAGTAGGCTTTATCTATATAGCCTACTAATGTTTTGTTTTGTTTTTTCCCCAACATGTAAATTATATTTATTTCCAATACATAAGCACATTAATCCAAATGGGCAATCATGTCATAATTATATGATTAAAAACAGCTGTGAGAGGAAAGCGGGAGAAAGAGGTGCAGATAAATGGCCAAGAACAGTAAAGAAAAGGAATGATCGCTCAGGTTTGGCTGTTGGACATGGACGAGGGAGGAGGAGGCTGCCAAACACTGCGCGTGTGCAGGTGCATGCTGGGATTTATATCTGGCCAAGTACGTACAAGCCTCCTCTGAAGCATGCTCGGTAAAATGGGCGGAGGAAGTTCTCATCCGAGGATTTCTAGTATACTTGCCAAGAAGCGAACATGACTTGGACCGCGGGTGAAGACGTTTCACGAGCGCACAAGTACACAAATTGAGAAATGGCCATTATCTACAGTAAAACTCGTTGATTTAAATAATGCTTTAAGGAGAATGAACGAACGAATGAGTACTATTGTCCCGTGAGTTCAGAGTTTTGTAAATTGTGTTTTTGTTGTTGTCTGGGTAACAAGCTGCTCTTCTCAGCTGAACTACGGAAGTGCGCATTGTGAACACGCAGCCCCGAAAAGTGTGTAGAACACCTTGATAACTAAAGGAAAGCTAAATCTGGACTCACAGGATACTTGTTTGTTTGTATTGGCGAAAATCAAGGAGTTTGCTGAAGATAATGTCTCGTAAAGAGGCTGCCCCATCTTCGCCATTGTTACTGGATGTACACCGAAGGGTGACTGAAGTTATTTCTTCCGAAGGACTAAGTGATGCAGAAACTTTTTACAACTGTATAAATGCACGCATAAACTCCTAGAGATAAGGTCCAGGTTGGAAAAAAAAAAAAAAAAAAGTTATATGGCCTGAACAGTAAAAAGCAACATATTTACTTTCTCAGGCTGCAGCTGAGACCTCTCTGGACAGAGTGTGTCTGCAATGGTGGAGAACACTTGAGACAGCATTGAAGAGGCTGAAAAGGTAGGTGAAGGACAGTTGTGAGAATAAGGAAAGTGTGTCGCAAGAGAATGCTGTCATTGTTCGTCAGCATTTTATGAAAAAACACTATAAAGAAAAACATTATAAAGAATAATAATTAAAAGTCAACTGATGAAGAAACTGAAGTTGGGATTATTTTACAGAAACAGATCATGTTTCTCTTCTACTGCTGGAGTTGCTGCCACATTCTTACCCCCTCTGGACTGCTGTGATATAATTTACATGAATGCCTCAGCTCAGTCTCTGCCTGTTGGACTCTGTCTATCATGGGGCATTAGGATTTATAACTGACTATAAGCCTTTAACACACCACTGTGTTTTATATTCACTGGTTGATTGGGCTTCTTCCAGGATAGTCCACTGGCAACCTTTTTATTTCATTAATCTATTTTTGGTCCATCGCTTTCTTATCTATCAGATTATATGTCACATAAACAATTTAACTATCATCTGTGGTCTTGGGACTTCACTGGATTTTCAGTTCCTTTAGTTCGTAGCCTACAGAGTTTGGGAAAAGGGTTTTCTGCCGCTTACTCAAACAATTTGCTACAAAGTCTCATTTTATTCCATTTGAAGACTTTATAAGACTTGCAGGTGATTTTGTGAAATCATAACTGGAACTTGTTCTTGTTTTTAAGTTGTTGCTTTTCCGAAGATGCTGTATAGATATTGGCTCATTATCTGACATTTTTTGTTTTTATTTTTATCTGTCTCGAAATGAAACTGGTTGTCTAACCGCTAGATGAAAGACACTGGCTTTAAATCAAGCGCCAGCCACTGGTGGAAGAATGTGAAGCTACCCGGAAGTCTTCAAAACTGCAGTTCCCCTGTCATCCACTGGGGGCTAGCTCCAAAAGGGAGCCAATCCCCATAGACCCCCATGTAAAAGGTGGTATAGAAGATAATTTTTTGCAATATTTAATTAAATGGGTTCACTACCCTATAAGGTATGATAAATTAAAAGCTTTTAATATATAAATATTATTATACATCAGCTGGGAAAGGGAAGGGAACACAAAAAACAATTCACCATTCATTTCTGCTCTCATCGCTTGTTTCATTTGTCTATTTCCCGTCAATCACTCTAACTACATGCTGGAAGTAGCACACTCTCGTCTGATGTTTACAGTATGTAGCTAACATTCCTTGTGCTAGCAGTTAGTAATGTTAAGACAATGACATCTGTCTTGTGTTTGTGACATGATGGGAGAATCTGTACCTTTTGTCTGCTAGACGCTGGTGTCGGGACCTGGCTCATGCATGTTGTCTTAGAGGCGTGACCAGGGAGGAAGCTGGCCGATCATGTCAATGCGCTTTATTCAAAAACTTGCTAACAGTCTCTGTTTTTTTTTTGTTGCCACAAACATCTTCTGTACTGCCTTTTAAAGGGACTAAAGGCAGGAATAGTGAAGGAATAAACATGCATGTCCAGTTTTTTAATACTAATGGGTGAAGCGTTAAAAACCAAAAAGAACGAGCCCACCCACGTCTTTCTCTGTTGCCTTGAACAGGCTGTGTGCTGCATAATGCGCTGTGAATCGGTGGCCGAATTTCCCGCGCTGCCCTGCGGACGTGACGTCAAATGATGTGCATCTGCAGTTTTGATACAGGAAGAACACGGTTGTGGTAAATTCAAACACTGTAAGCGATAGTTATGGATTCTTCTGCCGTCATCAAACGATCCAGATCAACTGATAGACACTAAAAAGTGGAACTACGAAGAAAGAGACTTTATTAGCGTAGTAAACAGTGTTACAGCATCAGTTTGTGCACTCCCTTTGCTGGCTTGGCTGGTGGCTGCAGTTACCCGCAGCGCCAGTCGCGGCACTCACGAGTCTCATTTCTTGCCTCTAGATCAGCGTGGGGAACGCTGGTCCTCAAGGGCTGGTGTCCCTTCAGGCTTTCCATTTCTTCCCACTCCGGCACACCTGATTCAAATCAAATGGATCTAACAGCCAATCAATTTCTGCACAGACTCATTGATTTGAATCAGGTGTGTAGGAGCAAGGAGAAGTGGAAGACCTGCAGGATGAGGGCCAAGGTTCCCCACCCCTGCTCTAGATCCTTTAAAAGGCCAACCTCACAGCAGAAATAGATATGTTTACAGCCTGGTTCAAAAATTGTGTTAAGTTTAACAAGAGGAGGAAGATAATACCGTCCTACAATTCCTTGCAGCTGCAATAGTCTAAAGCCGCTTTTCCACTGTAATTAGCAGGTTTTCAAATGCAGGTCGACCTGCTAATAATCTGCATTATGCTTCTTTCCCATTGACAAAAAAAGCCGGGTCTGATCCCCGACTGGCAATCTGCGTGGCCCCTGTTCCTACCACTGTGTATCTGGTGAGGCCATCACCTTGGGTTTGCATAGATGATGTCATCTGTGCAACAGAAATCAGGAAAGTGGATAACGAGTCAGGCGGTAGTAAACATGCTTTCTTTCTGCACCTTTGCCCGTCCTCAGAATAGACGAGAACCAATCAATGGATGATTTTCAAGTGCAGATGGAGTAGGTGGTGTGAATTTGTGGCCAAAGTAGAGTTGATCTGGTGCGTTATATGAGATGTGACTGACGCGTAAGTACATACCGCCCAACGCCATCACGTAAAATCATAGGTCAACCCGGGTCCGACGCTCCCACCGCATGCCTCTCGAAGCCAAACCATTTAAAGGTGATTTTAATCCATGTCACCTGCTGAGTCGTTTGACATGGGTCGGCATGTGCTGGTATGAAATTCTGATGGTATGATAATCTGCCCTTTATTGGAACATCTGTACTTCTTCCTTTGATATTTAATGGTGTTGGCATTGGCAAGCGACATGAATTTACCACCACCAGCTGGGAGTGTGCATCAGGACAGGCGGCGTACACCTGACTTGCACTTTCTCTGTGTGTTTTATAAGACAGAATGAAGTTCATACCACGGTCAAGGTATGAAGGTATGACGGAAAATGTAGTGGTTTTCATACTGCTACGTTTTTACACCGTGGTATACCTTGAAAACGGATAGGGGCACATCCCTAGACACAGGTTGACACAGGTCAGTGGGCCTTTCCCACTGCCACTAAAAGTGATTGTTTGTGGGTTTAAACAGGGTTTTTGGCCAGTGGGACAGGAGTAAAAGTGACACTCCAGTATTTCTATCCATACATACAAATTAGGCTTAATGTAGACCAATGTAGGGAAAACCAGAACCAGTTTAGTCCGGAATAAAAAAATCCAATCCAAATACACTCCTCAGTCCAAACCAAAAACAACAGAGAAAGTTCAGGATTAAAGGCTCATTCACTACAAGGCTGCAACAAGCAAGCTCAGGACCCCAGGGACAACATCGGGACATATACAAGAGTCAAGATAAAGTATAAGAAAGCAGAAGTCTGTCAATGTGGTCCTGGGAAGAGGAGAGATAGCTGCTGAAACAGCGAGCAAGACAAGTGAGAAGGATCAGCGAGCCCGGGTTGATGACGAGCTTCATGTCTTTTAAGGCAGCTCAAAAAATATCATGTGTGCCTGAGGCCATGACACATATAGTTGTCCTTCAAAATATTCATACCCTCCAGTTATAGAAAAAAAGTAAGCTGTCAGTTAAATAAGTTTGAATTGACAAACGTTATAATAAATATAAATTTGATAAAAATCATGACATTGATTTTAAATTGTGTTTCAACAGAAATATTAGAAACAAAAACACAAAAAATAAAACAAGTATATAAGCATGATGGGGCTCCTAAGCTAAAATTTTGTTGAGCAACACTTCTTTTCTCTTATTTTCAAAAAGACTTCATCATGTGTTGACAGGTATGTTTATCCACTGCTCATGGGAAAGGTGATCTAATGTGTATGGAACAGTTTTGTTTGTTTTTTTTTTTTTATTATTGTCAACCACAATACAAAAGCAATATTTTATTTCAGTGAATTATAATTTTGTAATTTTTTATTTATTATTAGTTTTTTTAGTTTCTTTTCAGTATCTTGTTGTGATTTCATCATTTTCTTTAGAATGCCTGAATTTATACATGTGAAGAGAAACATGACAGACTTTCTGTAATATTACCAAATAACTGTTCGAGTCCTTTGGTTTACAAGGGTTATATATAGTTATATATTACATAACAAAGTAACATGGTCTAAGAACTTTGTTTTTTCTGTTTGTTTTTGAGTAGAAATCATTTAGAAGCTAAAAGCTGTTTCATTCATCTTGTAATGTCTTGCTACCAAACAAGGCCATGTCCCTATAACCTTATGTGCTCATTTTATAACTGAAACCATCTCCAAGAGAACAGATTGGCATGAAATCTAATAAGTATAAAATGTCAGAGGTTATCAACATCATGAGGAAAAGCCCAGCTCTTTGTTGCTGCTCTCAGCTTGGAGCTGGAACATGAACTATTGTCAACAATAATAGTTCGTGTTGTTGTTACTTCTAACTAAGTGAAGCCATAAATCTTTATTTGAAGAGGACCGAAGAGTCCTAGCCTGGTTCAGGCTCTCAGACCTGAAAGAGCCTTATTCCCTCACTTAATACATCTCAGATTTATTGAGCTGGTGTCTTCCCTCCAAACAACTGAGATCAGCAGATAATTCCAGGATGTCCTGACTTCTAATACCGGAGCTCAGACACCATGTCTAGTTATTTTAGTCTCATATTTCTCATGAATGTACACTCTGCACCCCATCTTGACAGAAAAAAACAGAATTTTTGCAGATTTATTAAAAAAGAAAAAGTGAACTATCACATGGTCATAAGTATTCAGAGCCTTTGCTCAGTACTGAGCAGAAGCACCTTTTGAGCTCGTACAGCCACGAGTCTTCTTGGGAATGATGCAACAAGTGTTTCACACCTGGATTTGGGATCTTCTACATTCTTCCTTGCAGATCCTCTCCAGTTCTGTCAGGTGGATGGTGAACGGTGGTGTTCAGCCATTTTCAGGTCTCTCCAGAGATGCTCAGTTGGGTTTAGGTCAGAGCTCTGGCTGAGCCAGTCAAGAATGGTCCCAGAGTTGTTCTGATGCCACTCCTTTGTTATTTTAGCTGTGTGTGAGGGTCATTGTCTTGTTGGAAGGTGAACCTTCGGCCCAGTCTGAGGTCCTGAGCACTCCTGAAGAGGTTTTCTTCCAGAATCTCTCTGTGCTTGGCTGCATTCATCTTTCCTTCAACTGCAACCAGTCGTCCTGTCCCTGCAGCTGAAAAACACCCCCATAGCATGATGCTGCCACCACCACGTTTCACTGTTGGGATGGTATTAGGCAGGTGATGAGCAGTGCCTGGTTTTCTCCACACATATTGCTTAGAATTAACTCCAAAAAGTTCAATCTTGGTCTCATCAGACCAGAGAATCTTATTTCTCACCATCTGGGAGTCCTTCATGTATTTTTTGGCAAACTCTATGCAGGCTTTCATATGTCTTGCACTTAGGGTTGTCAAAAATATCGATACTCTGAAAAGTGTCGATTCTGAAACCCAGTATCGACAACAATACTAATTTGCCATGGTATCGATACTGCAGTGCGTGCGCACTTGACAGGAAGCAGCTGGCCAGGTAAACAGCGGCTGACCAACAGACAGGCAGAGATCCTGACAGCACATGTTTCTGCTGCTGGAGGCCCAGGCCAGCTCGTCTTATTGGAAAATGAAAAGGAGAAGGTCGTGTTTGGAAGTATTTTGCATGCAAGCAGATGAAGAAGGAAAAGCGAAAGACATAAACAGGCCTGTGTGCAAACAGTGCATCAAAGCGGTTGCAAAGAAGTCCAGCAGCACAGCAAACCTGGCGAAACATGTTAAGGACCGACATGCTGGCCTTCGTGATGAATTCAGACAGATTAGTTACTTAAAGCTCCTGTTTATGTAACTTAAAAATGCATTATTAGTGACGGTTAGCGCCGCTAGTCCGCATTTCCCATCCTGGACCTTATTTCTAGGAACACGTGTATTAAAATATTGCCAAATTGCAGTATATTTGGGTATTTTTTTTTGCATTTATTTGCACATTTATTCAACTAGCATAAGATAAGAGATTTTCAAGTTCATACAAATATTTCTTATGTTTTTAAGTATTTGTCTTTTTTTGTCCCCTGTAGTATCGAAAATGGTATTGAGTATAGAATATTTTTTTTAGATATCGATATCGAGTTTGAAATTTCAGTATCGTGACAACCCTACTTGCACTGAGGAGAGGCTTCCGTCGGGTCACTCTGCCATAAAAGCCCCGACTGGTGGAGGCTGCAGTGATAGTTGACGTTGTGGAACTTTCTCCATCTCCCTACTGCATCTCTGGAGCTCAGCCACAGTGATCTTTGGCTTCTTCTTTATCTCTCTCACCAAGACTCTTCTACGATTGCTCAGTTTAGCTGGACGGCCGGGTCTAGGAAGAGTTCTGGTCGTCCAAAACTTCTTTCATGTAAGGACTATGGAGGTCATGGTGCTCTTAGGAACCTTTAATGCTGCAGAAATTCTTTTGCAACCTTGTCCAGATCTGTGCCTCACCACGATTCTGTCTCTGAGCTCCTTGGACAGTTCCTTCCACCTCATGATTCTCATTTGCTCTGACATGCACTGTGAGCTGTAAGGTCTGATATAGACAGGTGTGTGTATTTCCTAATCAAGTCCAATCAGTTAAATTAAACACAGCTGGACTCCAATGAAGGAGTAGAACCATCTCAAGAAAGTTTAGAAGAAATGGACAGAATATGAGTTAAATGTGAGTGTCACTGCAAAGGGTCTGAATACTTATGACCATGTGATAGTTCAGCTTTTCTTTTTTAATAAATTTGCAACAATTTCTACATTTCTGTTTTTTTATGTCAAGATGGGGTGCTGAGTGTACATTAATGAGAATTAAAATGAAAAATGAATCTTTTATTTTAGCAAATGGCTGCAATGAAACAAAGTTAAAAGTTTAAAGGGGTCTGTGTATATATATATATATATATATATATATATATATATATATATATATATATATATATATATATATATATATAATATGGTTATAAATGGTTCATTTGAAGAAATGTAAAGTAGTTAGGGCTACAGTTGGAAATAACTTGTGTAGTTCGTGTGTTTCACATCCTTTAAGATAAAATAATGCAGTCATCTCTTATAAATGGTCCCCAGACACATATTTCAGGAAACCACCAGCGACCAGCTTTCCTAATGTGTTGGCTGTGGAGCCTTCAGGCACTTCTTATTGAACTCAAACTACTTCTTTACTGCATCATTTGCTTTCCTTTAGACGTCGATTCTCCTAACTGTATACATGTAAATTGTTTTTATTGCAACTATAACAAGAATGTTTCTTTGTGAAGTGGAACGCAACAGCAGTCGTGGTGCTTTACAGGGAGGAAGGGAGCATTTTCAGAAACACTTTTCACACTATTTCCCCTTTTTTTGTTGCAGGTGTTTAAACACACAATGTATGAAGCAAACAGAGAGGAAATAAAAGCGAGGGAAGGCTCTGAGAGAATAATGAGATGCTGACTTCGTGATTATAGTTCTCCTTTAGATGAAAGTGTAAAATATTAATGCACTTTGCATTTCCCTTCACGCATTAGATCACTGCTGAGTCTACCTGGCCTTTATTTGGAAAAAAAAAAAAAAAATCTTTGAAGGAACAGCTGTGATATTCAGAAGTGTGATATTGAAGCAGCTGAGATGGAACATCTGCTGAGGCGTACCAAAACTAGTATTCCCCCGCCAGTTTAATTCTGCTTGTGTCATACAAGCGGGAAGGAAGGTAGAATAGGTAAAGATGTCATTAAAAATGAAGTCAAGAGTCAGTTCATTTCATAAATGAATCAGAGGACCAGTGCAGAGGCTAATTAAAAGAATACGAGTGTCATTAATGTTTGATAATTCCATTGGGAGAAGAAATTAAATTGGACTGGGGAGTTAGAAAACCGTGACATTATCAACAGCTATATGAAAATGTTAAAGCAATTCAAATTTGTAATTACCGTCATCATTACTATGATCATTATCATCATCATCGTAGTTACTATCAGGACATGGTATCCATGGTTTTTAAAATAAATTTGAATCCAACACTTTGTCTGAGTCCACTTCAAATAAGCTTTGGTGATTACTGGAAGTCTTCCTGAGTCCATGCAGTGATTTCCACCAGAGAATCATGTCTGGTTTTAATGCAGACGACCACCAGCATCCAGTTTGACATTCAGACTTGTACCATGCATAAAGAGATTCCCTCAGATTCACTGATACTTTCACTCATATCATACACGGTACACTGTAAATTGCAATTTAGCATTTTTGTTGTCCCAATGTATTATTTTATGTCAAATATATGAAATTCTAATACACAAAAAATGTTTCATTCATCTCAAAATTTTAAGGTACCGCTTTTACTTATATTTTCACATTAAATATCTTTCAGTGTAGATGGTGCACTGTAAAATATTTCACTTACAAATATGATTTTAAGGCATCCTTTTAACTCAAATTAAGTTAAATATTTTACAGTGTAGATGGTGCACTGTAATTTCTTTAATTTAAAAACACGATTTTAACTTAAAAAATGTGATTTCAAGGCAGCCCTTTAACTCATATTTATACGTTAAACATTTTTCAGTGTAAATGGTGCACTGTAAAATGTGTAACTTGAAAATATGATTTTAAGGCACCGCTTTTACTTATATTTTCACATTAAATATCTTTCAGTGTAGATGGTGCACTGTAAAATATTTCACTTACAAATATGATTTTAAGGCATCCTTTTAACTCAAATTAAGTTAAATATTTTACAGTGTAGATGGTGCACTGTAATTTCTTTAATTTAAAAACACGATTTTAACTTAAAAAATGTGATTCCAAGGCAGCCCTTTAACTCATATTTATACGTTAAACATTTCTCAGTGTAGATGGTGCACTGTGAAATGTTTAATTTGAAATTAAAAGAACAACATGTCTGATAAAGGGTAATTTATAACAACAACATACCAGAAGCTTGTTAATTTGACATAAAATTATACATTGGGACATCAAAAATGCCAAAATGCAATTTGCAGTGTGGGATTTTTCAAGCCCTCACAAGGAGGACATTTTTACAGTTTGTTTCAAATTAGTGAACCTCTGTCTATCTTTACATCTGGGAGACTAATGCCTAATTCTCTGGTTGCACCCAGTCATGTTTTTTTTTTTTTTTTTTTTTTTTTTTTTTTTTTTTTCTGGGGGGGTTGTTTTATTTTGAAATAAAAAGTTTTTTAAAAGAAATAATGAAGATAAAATCAACACTTTCAAAGTTTAAAAGAAAAGTTTAGGATGAAGTTGAATATTTAAGCACTTTAAAAAATATAAAACACAATAATACTGTCTCAAAAAATATACATTACTTTCAGTAAGTCTCATTGATTCTTTTATATCTTAATTATATAATTTTTAAATAATAAAAAAAAACTATTTTCCTTTTGTTTGACATGTTTTTGTTTTCCTATAGCTATTCCATAATTAGCTATTGTACTGTAGTTACCAACTGCAGCTATTCCAAGAACCCTGACTTGTTACCAATTAGCTTAATTAGTTGTCAGATGCTCCTCTAGTTGTTTTTATTTGCACCATTTACTTTTGTTGCTCCTGTTCCAACTCCTTACATATGTGTTGCTTCCATCAGATTCAAAATGAGCTCGTATTTTCCATGAAATTATAGAACATCTCAGCTTCAGCAGCTAGAATATGTTGTTAATATTCTGGGAATGAAATGTTGCTGTAAGTGATTTTACATAAAAGGGGTTGGAGTAGGAACAAGGGATGGTGTCAGAACTTTTGCTTGGTGACCATCTATGCAAGTGCCAGAGAGATGGAGCACCACGCCACAAAGCAAAGAGGCTCAAATATCATCACAGGGACATTTTGGATCAGTGATCTAAGATCTTAATCCAATTGATACCCTGTGGGCCATTCTCGTAAGGCAGATGGGAAACAGAAGCCCATAAAGTGGGATCAACCTGAGGCATCACAGAGGAAAGAATGGATCTGCTTTAGTCAGGATTTGGCATAGAAGCTGATGATAAGTGTGTCTGAGTGAACTGGCTCAACACTGGAAATCTGGACTCTTTTGCAAATAGGAATATAACAGAAACACGGCTTACTAGAAAATGACAGGAAAACAATTGTTTGCTTAGGAGAAATAACAGTGGTCGTAACATGTGTCATTAAAATCCAATTAAAGTACAGTAGAAGATTAAAGCTGTAGACAGGAAGCTGATCTCAGAATTTCAGTTTTATAAAGTAGGACTGGCATGCCAGATTTCCATCCTTATTAAAAGGGTACAGTCGTGACATGATCTGCCCGGAGACCAAGTTGACTTAATTTTTGATTGGCTACAACCTTATTTGGCTATAACCTTATTTAGAGAAACTACAGTCATCCTTAAATTTATTCATACCCACCAATTAAAGAAGGAAAAAAATGGCTGTCAGTAAAATGAGTTGAAATTTACTAAATTAATAAGTAAAAATTCTGATGAAAATCATGATACTGATTTTGAATTGTGGTTTGAAAGAAATATAAAAAATGAACAAATATTAAGTAAAACTATTAAACAAGCATGATGGGGCTTTGAAACTAAAATTTTTTTGAGCAACACTGAGGTGAAATCTGTCCATAGACGGAAAACTTTAATCCCTAGGTAAGCTGCAGTCTCATTCAACCGTTTTTGAGCAAAGAGACAAAGCTGACAGACCATAAACAGGAACTTTTATTCTCACTCTGGACATTCACATGGCCTCATCAGTGCACAACAGATCATATTATACACCCAAAACCCCAGAAAAGTGAAATTTGATGTCATGGCACCTTTAAATGCTGCTTCAGCCCTTCAGTTCTCTTATGCAACATTTAAGTTATAAGAAGACTTAACTTTTATACACTATTCAAATACCCAGGATTAACATACTTTTTGAAGAATAACATCTGACAGTTTTAGTCAGTTTGTTGTAAGGTAATTCAGTACCGTTCTGTTCAATTTATCCTGTAACTGTGTGTTTTTAACTAGATGGTTGAGTGACACACCAGAATTTTCTGCCAGGTATCAAAGCATTTTTTCCCCTTTCCATCTATCTTAAATGTTTTTGAACTATTTACCTGATTTTTATTTTCACTCAGTTTATAATATATTCTTACAAATAAATTACCATCTATAAATCTTTTCAATATTTGTTTTATTAATCTTAGAACACCTAACAAATCAGAAGAAATAAGTGTAATTGTGCCAGTTGTGCCAGGAAAGAGGCCTGGATATATCAGTACTTCTGTAAATTTAGTTTTAGTTACAGTGAAAACAAAGGTATGTAAATCTAATGGATTATCAGTGTTGATTCTCATCAATTTGTCTTTAATTTTTGTAGATCTTCTTTTAAATATACTTTATGGTTGGCTGCTATAAACATTATTACTCTACAGACTAGAAGAGATCGATTTAAAGCTACAGAAAAGACAGTAAAGCCAATCATTTACGTGATAACCGACTATTGTGGTATTTTCATGCCTTGATGAGACTTCTGAGGAGTAAATCAAAGACATCACTTCATAATAGTAACAAATACTATTCATTATATATTAAAGCATGTTAATTTCGCGCATAAATCATGAAACCAGAGAGATCACAAGATCAGAAACTGATCATCAGGTTTGACATCTGGTCAGAATAACTTTATCTGTCATTTAGGCTGCTCTAATAAAAGTTTAAAGAATCTGTTTTTACAAATGGGTTATTCATCTATACTCAGCTTAGCTTTAGTAATGTTGAAATGAAACATTATAAATCTCATTCAGCTTTGGAAAACGTGCTAATGGCTGCTTCAGTATCTACAGACTGTTTAAACCAGCTACAACCTCACTTGCAAAATAGGAATAAAACAGGACAGTTAATAAGCTTTATCTGGGTTTATTCAATTGTTTCTTGATCTTTAGTCACGCAGCTGATTCACTTAAGTAATTGTAATTAAGATATAATGTACATAATAAACTAAAACGTACTAGCTGCTAGTGGCTCCACAGTCAGCTTCTGAGGGTCGTGGCGTTTCATGTCCGCGACACTGAGGCCATCAGCTTATATGTTTAAACTGGGAGAGAAAACTTAAAACCGTGAAAACAAATAGATGAAGGTTCATATTCTAATGATGCAGCCAGGTGTTGTTTTCACTGACAAGCCTGTTTTCGGTGTCACGAATAGCAAATAAGATGTAGGTTAATACCGCTCACTGCAACGAGGAGCTCCACTACGCTGTAACGTCAGTATAAGCTTCTCTACCATGCTGCTGAAGCCAGAGAAAAACACACGGGGTGACAGCGGACGATAACGTTGAACTGTCATTATATAATTAGATTCACTCTCAACGGAACATCATTTAATGGCAACGTTAATAGCAGCAAATACACACTGCTGTCTGACAACATTCCCATCGATCCATTTAGAGTTGGAAAAGTTAATCACCAGACCTGCAGCTGCATTAATTCCACCCATGCAGCCATTCCGCCAATTTAGGTGTTTTAGCCAAACTTGGAAAGGTCTCGCGGTCCAACGTTCCCGACTTCAATTTCATGCCAACATGCACCATTCCATTGACGCACTGACCCGCCCTCTTCTGTTTCTTATTGGTTAATGTCACATCTTTACCAGGTTTCATAGGTTGAGAGTTTCTGTTTGTCATAAATTGAAAAAAAGTCTAAATGAAACCGTGACAAAAAAGAAAGTGGGTCTATATATTTTTCCTCTCATTTTCCAATAGACGGAAATTCGTCCATAGACGGAAAACTTTAATCCCTGGGTAGTTGTATTGGGGAGTGTCGCCCCCTAGCAGGCAGTTGTTTAACTATGGTGGTTTAACAAGGTGGTTTGGTCAGCTTCAGTTACTGCAGTTTGAAGGCAAACTGAAGCAAAGGAAGGTGTGAAAATTTTCAGAAATCCCCGCCCAATCGGACCAAGTTCCCGGACTGACCTGGTATGAATGCACCCAAACCCTAGTGACACACTGGACATGGAAGTGTGCTGACAGCAATTTAATTTTGGTGCCCATGTTAACAGACGGTGTCGACCACATCAGGTGAGACACAGCGCGCAGCGGTGGGTATCGGTGTGCAGTGCCATGCAGTAATGTGCAATGGTGCACAGTGGCGTGCAGTGGGGCACATTGGTGTGCACTGGTGCGCAGTGGTGTGCAGCGGCGTACAGTGTTGTGAAGTTGTGTGCAGTGGCGTGCAGTGGTGCACAGTGGTGTGCAGTGGCGTGCAATGGTGCGCAGTGGCGTACAGTGTTGTGCAGTTGTGTGCAGTGGCGTGCAGTGGTGAACAGAGGCGCACAGTGGTGTGCAGTGCCATACAGTGGCGTGTAGTGGTGCGCAGTGGTGTACCGTGAAGTGGCATGCAGTGGCGGCATAGTGGTGCGCAGTGGTGTACCGTGCAGTGGTGTGCAGTGTCCTGCAGTGGCGTGTAGTGGTGCGCAGTGGTGTACCGTGAAGTGGCATGCAGTGGCAGCATAGTGATGCACAGTGGTGTGCCGTGCAGTGGTGTGCAGTGTCCTGCAGTGGCGGCATAGTGGTGTGCAGTGGCACAGTGGTTTGCAGTTGTGTGCAGTGTCATGCAGTGGCGTGCAGTTGTGCACAGTGGTGTGCAGTGGCGTGCAGTGGTGAACAGAGGCGCGCAGTGGTATGCAGTGGCACGCAGTGGCGTGTAGTGGTGCGCAGTGGTGTACCGTGAAGTGGCATGCAGTGGCGGCATAGTGGTGCGCAGTGGTGTGCCGTGCAGTGGTGTGCAGTGCCCTGCAGTGGCAGCGTAGTGGTGTGCAGTGGTGCGCAGTGGTGTGCAATGGCGTGCAGTGGTGTGTAGTGGTGCACAGTGACGTGTAGTGGTGCGCAGTGGTGTGTAGTGGCGTGCAGTCGTGCGCAGTTGTGTGCAGTGGAATGCAGTGGCACAGTGGTTTGCAGTGTCGTGCAGTGGTGCACAGTGGTGTGCAGTGGCGTGTAGTGGCATGTAGTGGTGTGTAGTGGTGTGCAGTGGCACGCAGTGGCATGTAGTGGTGTGTAGTGGTGTGCAGTGGCACGCAGTGGCGTGTAGTGGTGTGTAGTGGTGTGCAGTGGCACGCAGTGGCGTGTAGTGTCGTGCAGTGGTGCGCAGTTGTGTGCAGTGGAATGCAGTGGCACACAATGGTTTGCAGTGCCGTGGAGTGGCGTGCAGTGTCGCGCAGTGGTGTGCAGTGGTGCGCAGTGGTATGCAGTGGCACGCAGTGGCATGTAGTGGTGCGCAGTGGTGTGCAGTGCCCTGCAGTGGTGGAGTAGTGGTGTGCAGTGGCGTACAGCTGTGTGCAGTGGCGCACAGCTGTGTGCAGTGGAACGCAGTGTCACACAGTGGTGTGCAGTGGCACGTAGTGGTGCGCAGTTGTGTGCAGTGGAACGCAGTGGCACACAGTGGTATGCAGTGGCACGCAGTGGCGTGTAGTGGTGCTGTGCAGTGGTGTGCCGTGCAGTGGTGTGCAGTGGCGTGTAGTGGCGTGCAGTGGTGCACAGTTGTGTGCAGTGGAACGCAGTGGCACACAGTGATGTGCAGTGGTAGCACTGGCATGCAGTGGTGTGACATGGCGCACAGCGCCAAAATCAGTGCATGACGTAGAGCTATCGTTTCGGCTTCTGTTCTTTTTTCTGTGCGAGCCGTGGCTGAATTTGTCAAGCCAGGCAGGAAGTTAAGCAGGAACACGAGACAAATATATCAAAATAAAACCATTTTCAAAGTAAAACACCTGGGTAAGTTTTAAAACCTGATCTCTTTTTAATAGATCTAAAAACATGTCAATCATGTCTTCATCTTTATTGAAAATGCAAGTGGAAGGATTTGCACACAGAAATGTCGGCTTTCTGCTTGTAAATAGTGTGAAAGCAGAACATGAGATGTACACATTGTGGAATTATCAGTTGTAGAAGTACAGCAGAGAAGCAGAATTACTGCTGACTGTGCACGTCTGATGTGGACAGAAAGAGGAGTGGTGTCAAAGAGAAAATTGGTGCGCTTCCACATGCTGTGTGTCCCTAGCGTAAATGTACGTGCTACATTTTGAACACTAAACTCTTTTCTGGCTTTGCCACACATCCAGACTTCACAGTGCTTCCAAGCATATTTCAACTGTATATGAGAAAATATGAGCTGCTCTGTTTCTCTGTCTTGTTGTTCATTTGTCTCATCTTCCCTTCATTCGGCTCCCTCTCCTTCCTCCTCCTCCTCCTTCTATCAACACTTAAACAACACAGTCTAATGAAGTGTGGCCTCCATCAGTTCGTATAATTAGCAGCTTTATTTCAAAATGCTGATTAGTGCTGGTAAATGTGGGTGAATAAGGAGCAGAGGTCTTTCTGCTGTCCTCTCCTTGTGTGCTGCTAGCCAAAAGGTGGACAGAAAAACAAGCTAAAGCTAGAATTTAATTAGAGGTAATCTGATCCAGATCAATTTATTAGAGTAATCTGAGTCACATTAGTCCACTTTGACCTCATTATCTCTCCTGGATTTGGCAGTTTACTTAAAAAACTTGAAAGCTGAGATGTATCAGACTGGAGAAAGTAGAAGATTTACTCTAATAATAAAGTGCATCAGTGAACTTAGTGAGTGAGGAGGCGTCTCAGGCAGAAGCCAGAGAGTCAACATTAACCTCCATCAACATCCTCTCTGAGTCCAACGCTGCAATCAAACATGTTTCATCACAAACTGCAGCCAAACCCTCTGGTGCGTCTGCTTTCAGGCAGTTTGCTCTTTGCTTTAGAAGAAAAATAAAAAAGGAAAAACCTTGTTTCACTGTTTTTTTGTTTCCTATATGAAATGAAAAATCAGATAACCAGCTGTCTGTTGTCCAACAGTTTACAGAGTTCAGATGAAATGATGGAAACACGTAAAAAAAAAAAAACAGTTTAATTACCGTGTTAGTTTGTCTCTGAATGATGCGGGTTGATGACCTCTCAGTTTCCAGCAGGAGGACACCTGGTTAACCGGTTGTGTTTCTGGTCAACTAGTTGCCAACTAGTTGTGTTGACTGATAGGGCCCGATTTACAAAGGTTTGCGCTTGTTAAAACAGGCGCATCTTCATACGCACGCAAATCCGCCAGAGCTATACAAAGCAGGGCAAAAGGAGGTTTGCGCCTGTCAAGGGGCAAAATACGCCGCTGTCCATTTTCGCTCTCTCATGAATATTCAAACTGCGTTCTCCAGAAGGCGCAAAATATTGGGAGGAGACTATGCAAAACCCCAGTTAACCGCGCAATGTACACCTGTCAAAGGAATGCGGGGGCAAAAGATTGCGTGAATTTAGCACGTCTAAAAGCAGGTATAACTGCAGCTCGCACTTGGCTGACAGAATGCTGCACACAGGACTGCAGATATCGGGTCAGAATCATTTTTCATGTGTTCAGCGACACGCAAGTTTTCATTATTTAATTAAATACACCATCCTGTAAACACGGTTATCAGACTGAACCGAACTCTGCAGCTGCAGCATCTGGTAGTTAAAGCTGACATAATATCTTTATTTTCTTTACTTTTTCCATGGCATTTTAATTAAATCCTCTCCCCCGCCGCAGCGACTGCTCTTTTCTAGGTTCTCCTCTAAGTTCCCACCCCACAAAAAACTCAGTGAAAATAACCAGCAACGCGCACAAACAAGTACTATTTTTTACTGAGTTTTGCATGGGGTGGGGGCAAACGCAGGTCCAGCGCCTGCATTGTCCAAAGAGCGCGCAGTCTGTGCGTAATATCAGATCATCTTCAACAGCGTGTCCTTATCCATGTCCTTAAACTGCCTCTTCTTACATCCACAGAAACCTCTGCATTATTTTTATTTATAGTTATTATGAAGTTCATTTCAAAAACAGACAAACACCACTGTGGAAAAACGGAGTTAACTGCTTTTGTTGCTGTTGGGTACAAACGTCCTATCTCCATTTTACATCATTAAAACTCTCTACTTCACGTGAGCTTGATTTTCTGAAAATATTCAAAAAGAAATGAAGAGTTTATTTGCAAAAGCAGTTAACTCCGTTTTTCTAAATGGCGTTTGTCTTTTTTGCAAATGAACTCTTCATATTGATCTTATATTCTGTTTTTTATTTGCCTCATTATATCTCTGAAACAAACATCTCTCTATCAGGATGAATTTCATTTTGCGTTTCCCACATGCTCTTCTGAACTTTCCGTGGCGCAGTCGAGCGCACGCTAAATCCTCATTTAAATCCTGCTTTTGCGCCTGTTACAGATTGCGCGTGTAATCTTTGTAGATCACCCGCAAACGCTAAAATGACAGCGCACGCTATTTTTTTGCAGGCAAAGACATAGACTCGCAATTTGAGTCTTGAAATCACCCATAGTGTTCTCTAGATAACTGGTCATGTGTTGTGGTTTACTGGTTGTGTTATCTGGTTAACTGGTTGTGTGTCTCATTAACTGGTTGTCTTGACTGGTTTACTGGTTCTGTTCTCTGGTTTACTGGGTGTGTGTCTGGTTAACTGGTTGTGTTGACTGGCTACCTGGTTAGGTTGGCTGGTTAACTGGTTGTGTTTTCTGGTTACCTGGTTGTGTTGACTGGTTAACTAGTTGTGTTCTCTGGTTAACTGGTTGTGTGTTTGGGTACCTGGTTGTGTTGACTGGTTAACAGGTTGTGTGTCTGGTTAACTGGTTAAGTAGTTGTGTTCTCTTCTTAAATGCTTGTGTTTAGTGGTTAACTAGTGGCATTCTCTGTTTTACTGGTTGTTTTCTCTTGTTAACTGGTTGTGTTTTCTGGTTAACTGTTCGTGTTGACTGGTTAACTCGTTGTGTTCTCTTGTTAACTGATTGTGTTAACTGGTTAACTGGTTGTGTTTTCTGGTTACCGGGTTGTTCGCTAGCAGATTTTAAATTTAGTTCTCTTTCTGAACTAAAATATCTTATTGAATGCAATAATGTGATGTTTAACCTTCATTCATCAGTAAACAGTGACTCAGCGGATTTCTGATTTTTTGTCAGTATCTGTTATCGGTTGGGGCTGATAGATAGTTTAGGGTCTAAATGTGTTAGAGGCAGCTCTGTGAAGGTGTCGATGTCTACTCTCACTGATTCTTTCTCTCACTGCTTTGTTTTAGTAGTTTTTGTGGTGTGTATGATCATATATGGGCCGATCTGGGCCAAAATGCCAGAACAGATTTTTTTTTTCTCCCAGTCCACTCCTGGGCACAGCTGATCGATACTGGTGCACATGACCCTGTAAGAATTGCCTGACAACTTCTACTAGACACTGAAACAACCACCAAGAAAATAATCTTCCTCAAGTGGACAAGATTTCGATTGCTATGTGGCATCGTGTCCTGTCAGATGATTTCCCCACAGAAAGACAAATAGCACTTGAAAATAATCAGCCTAACTCCTCCAGCAGGTACTGGACTCTGTTCATAACAGCCATCAATGTCAGCCAGCTGTGAAATATAAACTGATATACCAGCATGTGACCTATCTCTGCCACTGACACAAACAACCCCCTTACCAACACACAAATGATGAAAATAACCAATTATCTATTTTCCATTTCATACTGGTAATGATCAGAAATGCTAGCAGAGGAGTTGACCGAGGAGGCGAGAGAGGAAGCGACATGAAAAGCATTGAACGGTATGAGACGCCCAGCGTCAAAGCCGTTGTTTTAAACCGATGTCAGTTCAAACGTGACACAGCTGCATCATTTAACCTTGTTTTATTGAAGCTCAGCTTTATTTATGGTCAGATGAGCCTGGGATCAGGTATGACATAAACTGGAGCGTATCCCAGCTGCTATCAGGTGAAAAGCTCACAAACTAGTTGGCCAAGACATCAGACTGGTCTAATCTCATTTAGTGACTCTAAGCCTAACATGACAACTAGTATTGACCCTGTAAAGTTCTGGTGATTACACATTAATAAAATAACTCTTTAACAGCCAGGGGCAAAATGGGTATAAGAGGTCTGGCAATGCCGATACATAAGATAAGATGTACAGAATAAAGCATGACCTCAGTTCTCTGTATCTATGACCTGAGGGCAGCATCTCCAACACCTGGGGTCCATTTCACGAAGCAGGTTCAACAATATCTGAGTGTAACTCTGAACTCTGAGTTGATCTAATCGGAGATATGAAACTCTGAGTTTTCGGTCCCAGAACAGCTGATTTGAGTTGGTTTAATTAACTCAGGGTAGTTCAACCCGGGGTTTTACACGTGCGCTACCATGATAAAAGGCCAAAATCAATGGAGCCCCGATTTGACGAGTCACCATGGCAACATAGACGCGAGGGCGGGGCTGCATTCGCCATTGAATGGAACTATAACTTCTAAAGCCTCATTTGGCAATTTGAACTGCTGCTGCAAATAAAAACAAAAAGACAGCGCAGGAGAAGATTTAAGTTTAAATGCTGTCCTGTACAATCATAATGTTCGCATCCAATTCTGTGGTTTCGTTGCAGCCGTTTTCTTTATTTAACTTGGGTGCAATCCCGCGGGGAGAAGCACTCTTGTCTGCAGCATTAAGATGAAATAAAACCGTTACATTTCTCAAATGCCCTGCATCTCCAAAGAATGAAAAAAAAAAATCTATTTGCGAAAAAACGCTGGACAATAAACAATAGCCTATCTGCTTTGAGGGGAAAGCATATGGCAACATGGAAAAAGTCCCACCTGGGATTGAACCCCAGCTCATCACATGACAGACGTGCAGCTTGACCATATACCCAGAGATACAGTTTTGAAGTTAAGTAATCAGGGCAAACCATCTCTCGGAAACAGAGAGACAGGACCTCCAACTGTCACATATGGCTGGTGATGTCACAGCTTGTTGCTGGCTGAAAGTGGGCGGAGACAGCGAGAAACTCAAGGTTTCTCCACATTAACCTGCTGCCGACCAGGTTAGTTTCCTGACCTCGGCCAGTTACCCCTCTTTGTGAAACAGGCTAGAGATACTCCTCTTGCCCTGGGTTGAGTTACCTACCTTTGTGTTACGGAAAACTCAGGGTTTCCCTAATTTCAGGATTAAACAACCTGCCTCGTGCAACAGACCCCTGGGGTCTGTACGACGAAGCCGGATTTTCTCTTATCAAGGTAACTTCAGGGTTAACCCTGGGTTTTTCGTCCTATGATGCTGGTTCACTTCTGATCGGATTCTATCTCCCCGGTAACTTATGCTGAACGCCTAACCTGGTCCGGACCAGGTTAAGTTCTGGAGAGAGGAAAAACACCCCCTCCCCCCCTCCCCCCTGTCTTCGCCCCCCCCTTTCTCTTTTCTGTTGGCTGATCATAGGAGGGATTTTTTAGAGAGAGAGTATATTCAGGGATGGTGCCACCCTTTTTTTTGCCAGATGACACTTTATATGAAAGATATAGGTTTTCCTCTGCTGGACTCCGTTACATCTGTCAGCTGTTGAAGCCGAACATCACAAATGTAACGCATCGCAGCCGCACCGAAAACACCACAGATGCTCTGCATCGCACTGACGTTTTATTAAGGTTAATAGACTCAATAAATTAATTTTAATATAAACCAACGCCTCACCTCAAGTGAAAACAAATATTAGTGCTGTATTGATGCAGCTGAATAGTTAAATTTTTGTAGCCGAATTGTGCACAGTGTTCAAATCCCACTCAATAAAATCATTCATTCATTCATTCAATGGTAATTTCATGCACACCGTTGGCGACGCTGATTATATTCTTGTATTTGTTCTCATGATCATGTTGCGCCGCTGGGGTTGCATCTGAAATAATATGGTTAAGAGGTCACACATGCAGAAATCATGAATTTATGGAGTGCACACCCACCCACGCCGTTACAATGAGTGCATGAGCCTGAGCCTGGAAATATCTAGGCTATATGTACAGTATGAGAAGGAAATCCACAGAGGAAGCGCTGTAGTGTGATTAAGTGACACTAAATGATCAGAGTCCGATATTGTTTTATGATTGTACAATCACACGGACTTATGCATTAACAGAGTCTGCAATGGGCTCTATGCACGACTCCACTACTTCCTGAACTTAAGGTAGTTCCCTTGTTTCCTGTCTCTCATTACTGGACAAACTGATTAGCCCAGGTGTGTCTGGCCAGTTACTGAGATCAGACACACCTGGGTTAATTAGTTTGTCCAGTAATGAAAACAGGAAACAAAGGAGCTACCTTAAGTTCAGGAAGTAGTGGAGCTGTGCATAGAGCCCATTATCTCCCAGCATTCCTTCCTGGTTTTTGCTGCAGCGACCGTGTTGCTTCTGGCCTGAATGATGTTCCTGAATACTTCATATTTGTTAAGTATCATCGTCTGCTCCTCCATGGTGAAATATGTCGCTCTCTGTTTCTCCATGTCTGCGATTGGTCAGATGCTTCCAATACCGCCCCTTTTAAGTGAGCGCACACTGATTAAGATTGAAAAACCCTGGGTTGAATTACCGAGTTGATAACCAGCTTCATAGTAGCGTTTATCAAGACCGCAGATGTCTGGTTAAGTCAACCCAGGTAACAGAGAGAAATCCCGGGCATGTTAATCCGGCTTCGTCGTACAGGCCCCTGGTGTCTAACTGTCCCTCAAGTCTCAAGGCAAGTTCTGAAGAGGTCCTTCAGGTAGGGAAGAGGTGGGCCAATCACCCTCTGGAAGGGCTTGGTTTTTCTTGTCGCATTTCTAAAGACTGTGAAATGAGTTAAAGCAGGAGAACGGCTGCTAAACATGTCATGAAGAACTTTAAAATCACACTGTAAACAAAGGAAATATACTACACAAAAAAGTTGTCAAAAACTGGAATATTTCAGTAACTGGAGCACCAGAAAAATGCAGAGAAAAAGATAGCAAGGACTGGCTGATATTAGCATTAAAATGTGATATTAGAAAATATCGTTGACCGATATTTTTTTAACCTCTCATAATCTTGCGAGATCTTGTTCTGTTAGTTTTGGTCCAGCATGTAGAAAAGTCCCTGTTATTGTGGAAAAACGTCATATCCCAGCATTCCTTTCAGAGTCATGTGACTACGGCGCAGCTCAGTGTTTAATTTGTAAAGTCAGAGGACCTGCAACGCAAAGGGGGGTGGGGGCTGGTGGTTCCGGCAACTCAAAAGAGTGAATCGAAGTGATGGAACACACTCACTCGTGCACAAAGGAAACATAACATTTTTAAACCCACCTATGCATCAGTGCCCAGTTATGTGTATTTCCACTCAACACAACATAAAAATGAATAATGACTGTGAAACTTTTGCCACTATAGATATGTTCTACATGGTCAAAAAGCTCAGATTCTCCACAATTCCACCACTAAAGTCGTGTTATGGACACAACGAGCATCAAAGCATAATTTATAGATATGGCAGCATAAGTAATCAAACATATTTTCCATCAAAAATATTCCATATTGTGAAAATAGCCATGTAATATAAATTTTCCACTGTCTTAAAAAATCCACTCATATGCTAATGCAACACGTTTTATTTTGGCATAGTAGCCACGCTGTTAGAGTGTGTTTGTTTTCCTCACCTTCCTGCCTACAAAACAGTGTCCCCATTGATTTCTGTTTACATTTGACTCCAGGACAGCTCTAAGAATAAAACAAGCGCTTCCATTTTGGATTGCATCATTTGATGCCTTATCAAGTTTCTTCTATTGATCAGGCCCAAGCGGGTCTTTGATTTAGTAGCCAATAAAAATAACTTTCTAATGAGGGTGAGTATGGCCATTCTGGATAAACTAGAGCGCCCTGTACTGTAAATGTGCACAGCTCTGAGGAGCTTCTGTTTCCTGTTGCCAAAAAAACTCTCCTTGGAAGGGATCTGTGTTATAAAAACACATGAACAGATAACAATTGTTAATGTGAAATAAACTTTTTCTTTTTTATTAAATAGTGACACAGGGGGTGGCGGATCCAGTAAAACTGGTTCCGATCAAAGTCAGAGATGCCGGAATGTGATCCGGCTCAAATTAAGACCAGGTGCAGCTGCTGCTGCTGCAGACTGACTTGCTTTAAAGCTGCTAATAATGTGTCTGGTTTTAAGTTGTTGGTTAAGTTACCAAGTTGTCAGAAACATTATTATTAACCACATGTTGGCTAATAGCTGCTAGTATCTGATAGATAGATAGATAGATAGATAGATAGATAGATAGATAGATAGATAGATAGATAGATAGATAGATAGATAGATAGATAGATAGATAGATAGATAGATAGCACAGACATAATATCACCACCACAGATTTAAACTGCAGGTAAAGTCAGAAACTTCTTGGACTTTTTAATTTTAATCATCTGCATCAAAGTATGTCAAAACACTTTGATATGGATAATTATATGAAAATCCTGCTGCTGGTATACTATACTGGGCCGATATTGGTAATGCAATATCGACCACAAATATCGGCAGGTTGTATCGGCTATCGGCTCATGAGAAAATATCGGTATCGGCCCCCAAAAAGCTGTATCGGTCGATCCCTAATATACAGACATGAAACATGTTTAAAATGTATTTATTGAAATGATACTTTATATGTTTTGCCAATGCGGGCGCATTCTTCTCAGAAAATCCAATAAGTTTTCTTTCTCTCCATTAAAGAGATGGCAAAAATGAATGTGCATGATTGTGCGAGGTGGGCTGGTCTGGGCCTAAATGCCAGGACCAGTTTTTTATCCTGTTCCACTTCTTCGTGTAGCCCACTTCCTAACAGAAAGATATATCTTCACAAATACTTGTTAAATCCCGAGCAGTGGATTTGGAGGCCATGAGTGGCATCACTAGCTGAGTTGGCACTGATGACTGGGAAGATCGAGTTTTGTTTTCCATCAATGTGACAAGACAAATTCAAATTATCGTCCCTAAAATGAAAACTCCTGCATGACCCCGTCGTGTTCAGGAGCTGATGGTTATATTTGCCAGTTATGACGGCAGAGGGAACAGGTCATGACTGCAGAGTCTGGACATCTAATGATGAGTGAGTCACAATAACTCTGTTTTGGTTGTTTTTTTTAGCTATGAGTCCATGGTTCACTGTTTCTGTGCATCGAATGCAAACATGGAACAACAGTGTTGATTAGAACCACTCTGAAAAAGTAGTGCCTTTGTAATATTCATACATAAAGGCAAAGTTAGTGATTCATCTGATAAGTTCCTGGGCTTATCAAGAAAACTTTTACTTCTGTAAACCCTGTTTGCAACCTCATCACATCATGACAAGGGATCAAGATGAACAGGGACATCTCTTACCATGTGGGTCTCAGGAATATTTTATGAAAATATAGAAAAGAAAATATGCAATATGATGGCTTACCATACCACATATTCTGGCACTGCCCAGTTTTTAAACCTTTCTGGGTAGAAAGAGTAGTAAAGAAAAAAATAGGGATGCAAGATATTGGAATTTTGTCCGATATCCGACATGTTAAGACTCATGTGGCCGATAACCGATATTGATACCAATATTGAAGTTGAAAAAAAATAAGCAGTCATTTCAAATAGCAGTTTTGTTATCTGTTTCCGACACTTTGAAAAATAGGGGTGGGAAAAAGTATCGATAAACTGAAATATCGTGATATTTTCATATGCCAATACCAAACAAATATTTAAAAACCACAGTATTGATCTATTTTACTTACAAAATCGCACAAAATTTCATCATTTTGTTACAAAATCACACGATACTTCGTGAATTCTTGCGAGTTTCATCACTGAATGATGAAATATTGCGAGATTTCATTTGTAAAATAGATCGATACCTCGTTTTTAAAGGAGATGCATCATGCTTTTCAAATGTTCCAAAAGTCAAATATAGGCATTTATAAGCTAGATATGTTCCCATCGTTACTATAGAAACTAATTTGGTGTTAAATATTAGTTTTTCTATGCGTCTAATTTCCAACACGGAAGTAAGATGGCTGACTGTACTGAACCGCGGAGCTCTCGACCAATTCCAGCATGTTTTACGCCCATTTAATGACGTCGCCCCGGAAGAGACACTTATTCTGAAGGGTCACAGAATTGTCTGTAGCACCGGCACCGGCAGCTCTCATGTGGATGTTAGTAGTAAACATTGATGGATAATTCCTCCGATCGACGGGATAAAACAGACCAGCTTTCTGTTATGGAGCTGTATGCGCTCGACCCAGAGTCTGATATGGAGTTTGAAGTACACGCAGTACCACAGAGACCCCTGACAAGCAAGTAATTTAGCGAACAAATCATAGCCTAACAGTTAGCATTGAGCTGAGGGATGTGTTGACTCACCAGTGTTGTTGTCTGTCCATGCGCGTTTTTATAGCAGGAACTGCGTCAGGTTTCAGAAGTAATCCCAGAGAAAAAAACACTTCACTGCCCGAGATTCATGAAGTTGTCAGGAGTGAAGTTCACACACAAAGTTGAGTTTTTTTTCCTGCTCCTGAAGTTATAATCCAACCACTTCTGGCAAGTCGATTCATCCAGTGCAACAAATACACTCCCACGCTGAACATAACCACGCTGAACGTAACTGCATTTTCCCCAACTTGCTGTCCTCTAGAGCTTAAAAAAAAAAGAAAAAAAAAGGAAGAAAATTCTCCTGAACTCTGGATCAAACGTCTGTTAGCTGATGGCTGCTTGTCTCTGAGGAAATCTTCCTGCAGGTGTTAGTTTCTTCCTCAGAGAGTGTGTATAGGATTCTCTGAGTTTCTGTTCAACAGAGGGCGTCTTGCTACGATACTGAGCGTGCGCATTTGGACTTTCGTGATTGGTGCCACGTTCATACGTAACGGGGTGGGTAGTCAGCCGTTTGCAGGGAGGTAGCGCTTGGTTTAAATATTCATGTAGATTACTCAAATATGCATGAATGAAGAAAAATAATGATTTAAATCATTTTTATCTTTTTTTTTTTTTTTTTTTTTTTTTTTTTTTCTTTTATTTTCTTGATGAGGAAATAACACACTGACATGCTGAATTTTCTTCTTTTTCTTCCTCATTTTTTCAAAAGCTCTTAAAAGTCCATTTTTCATGATAGGGCTCCTTTAAATGTCAATTTGATATCAACATATGAAAATATCGCGAAATTTTTGTGAATTCTCACAAGATTTCGTAACAGAACGATGAAATATCGCAAGATTTTGTCAGTAAAATAGATCAATACCACATTTTTAAATGTCAATATGATATCAGCAAAGTTTTAAAGTCCTTAAAAAAAAGTTTTTGAAGAAGAAGAGGAAGAAGTTTTTGTTTTTTTTTTTACTTTAGAAACTGTGGCCTGATCAGTTAAATATTGGTTAAATATCGGTGGGGTGGCCGATGTCCGATAGTCAGTTTTAGGGCCGATATAGACTGATACAGATAGGGAGCCGGTTATATTGTGCATCCCTAATTAAAAAGGAACTTGATATTTGTTTTGCTACAGTATTTTTAGGGAACATACAGGATATGAGTAGGGGGGATAAATACCTCTCTTTTTCCCCTTTTTTTTTTTTTCTTTTTTGTTTTCTCCTCTTCCCTTTCCTTTCTTTTTTTCCCCCCCCTCCCTCCCCCCCTTTTTTCCTCTCCTTTCTTTTCTTTTTTCTCCTCCTTTTCCCCTTTTTTTTTTTTTTTTTTTTTCTTTCCTCCTCTTTTTTCTCCTTTTTCCCCCCCCCTTTTTTTTTTTTTTTTTCTTTTTTTTTTTTTTTTCCTCCCCTTTCCTGGGCCTCAAAAGCTTTCTGACCTTCAGCGGGAGTTGCGAGCATGCGCTAGTGACGTATGCATAAATTACAAAAACGGTCTACTGTCATCATTCATTTAAAAGAGTTCAGAAGAATCGGTTCATTCATGAAAATCACATCTCTAAACCAAACGGCCTCTTGGGGAGATTAAAGATGGTCCAGTTCACATCACCACTCCTTGCCAACGGTGGCATTTGGGTTTTCACTCTGCTTTTCAAACTCTGTGATGATTTATGCATCTCCACTCATGCTCCTCGCAGGAATCTCCCTCTGATTCACCTAGATCTGTGGCTCCAGGTTCGTGGATTGAACTGGGATCAGAGCACATCCAAAAACCAGTCAAATGTTCAAGAACAGCACCTCTAACACCCTCATACTTCAAAGTTAGATAAAAGCCGCTGCTAAATGACTTAATTTAAATATCAGTGTGGATAGATTCTACTAACAAGCTGGTCTTTATACCTGTGATGTAATCAGAGCGGACGCTGAAGCACATCTATACAAATGAGATTAGTTGTCAGCAAATGCATTTATTAATATGTTACCATCGATTTTCATCTGTGTCGATGAGGATCTATGAATTTAATTTGAATTGGATTTAAAGCTGGAGTACAAATCATCTGAAGGCTTTAATGCTATCATAAGGATTTTTTTTTAAATTTTCTGTCATGCGTGGTTAAATATAGAGAAGCAACAGCAGTGGAACGACAGCCAATTACAAATCCCCTGTGCTCGGTAGCCTTACTGAAAGGAATTATTGCAGCATCAAATTAAAGACAGGGCCCCAACAGGCTGACATTTATGTTTCTTTTTCTTCTCCTTTTTTATTCCACAGCTGGTGGCTCCTGCAGACAAGCCACTGTCCGACCCAGCAATCAGGGAACAATATCTGGCAGCTGGAGCTCAGCGGGGATCTTCGACCTGCTTATTTCACTCATATACATGCAGGGCAAACCACTTCCAGGCTGGTTTTTATTGAGACATCACGGGGAGTAGAGTTGGTTAAGAACTGGTTCTGCTTAAAGCACCCTGTCACTAATTACACTGAATCTACAGGCAGGGAAAGAGAAGCTTACACTTCCCGGGGAAAAAAATCAGCTGTCAGTTGAAATTGACTAAAAAAATAATAAATAAAAATTGTATGACAATCATGACATTGGTTTTGTATATTCTGGTTCAATGGAAATATTAGGAAAAAAACAAAAAACAAATAAACAACCATGATGGGGCTCCTGTACTAACATTTTGTTGAGCAACTCACTGCAATCAGGTGTTTTCTGTAACGTCTGCTCCTGTTGACAGGTATTTTGGTCCCCTGTTGATGAGCAAGGTGCTCTAATTCATCAGACAGTTTTTTTTAAATATATTTTTATATTTAAAATTATTTTTAAAAACACAATTTAAAATCAATGCTTTATTTTACTATATTATAATTTTGTAAATTTTTATTTATTATTACTTTTTTCAGTTTCTTGTTATTTAAAAGGCTACTGTGAATTTAAGCTTTTCTTTAATGGGAGGGTGTGTAAACTTGCATACACCACTGTCTATCTATCTATCTATCTGGATATAGGATATCCTATACAGTATATATATATATATATATATATATATATATAACCGATTTCCTCTTCCTCTTCTTTCCTCTGACTTTTCTGCTTCTAAATTCAGACAGGACCGAGGTTGTTGTCTTTGGACCTGAAAAACTCAGGACTATATTATCTAGCTTTATAATTGATCTGGACGGCATTAATTTGCCTTTCAGCACTACAGTGAAGAATCCTGGAGTCATTTTTGACCAGGATTTGTCTTTCGGCTCACATATAAAACAAGTTTGTAGAACCGCCTTCTTCCACCTGCGTAAAATGACTAAAATTAGGGACATCCTCTCCTAACCTGACTCCACCAGATGGGTTTGCTCCCGCATATCCATCTGGGAATCATCTGTTGGAGTAGTTTTGGGAAGGGTTGAAGTGGAAACAAATTGCATGTTTTGTATCAGTACAGTGGTATCGATTATGATATTTTTTATGGCTGATATTGGAAGTATCCCCTCCATGGTATCGATATCCCCATCCCTATCGGTCTGTTCTTAGTCTAAACCAATCTAAACCCTCCAACAGGGAACTTCTATTTCTTTAAACTGAAAAGCAAGGCGGCTTCTCATACGCCTCCCAGTTGCTGATTTATTTTGTCTGACATCTATTTATTTGTTTTAAATCCCCCATCATCCTCCTGACATCTGCTGTCCACTGACTGAAAGCTTTCCTTGTCTCTTCCATCCTGTTTTTGCTGTCACGAATACATTTTCCCCTCACCGCGTCCCGTTTTTCAGCATCAAAAGATTTCCTCTAATTACACTGAGCTTTAAGTTCTTTATTGACAGCTTTCTGTGTGGTTTTCTTTTCCAGCTGGAAACCTCTCATGCTCCGGGAGCCAGCCATTCCTCCAGAGCTGGCCCCTCTTCCTTATTGTTTCATTTTCTCTTTCCAAACACCCCCTGCCATCCATTTTATATGCAGCATCAAAGGTCTTCATAATGAATTGTTCTCCAACTTTGTTAAAAGTCTTTCTTTTCTTTTTCTTCGCCACAAACATTCACACTGATGTAAAAGTTCTTTTCTCTTCCATGTTGACCTTCTCCTCAGAAAGCAGCGGAGCATGCTCCGTCTGCACCAGCTCCCCCTCTCTGGTCTCAGTCTCCTGCTCCTCTTTCATCTTGTTTACGTGTCCCTCTTTACACCAAAGTTTCCTCCAGGTTCCCCCAGGAGAGCGAGGAGCGAGCAGAAGAGAGAGGATTTTGGCGTCCGCATCCATCTGGGCCTCCAGCCAATCTTTCTGCAGAGCGAGATGAAAACTGCTGTTTGATTCAAAAGATTCCTCTCATCTCTGCTGCTCTGGTTTGGATGCAAACAGCAGATCTGCGTCACTGTGATCGTCGGAGGCTCGAGGTGATGAGGTTGTTTATGAGCGTTTGTAATTTTCTCACTAAAGCACATTCTTGAATATAATCGAGGCGTCCCGAACCATTCAAATAACCTTTAATATGATCTGTTTTGCCCTGAAATAAACACCATATCTACCTTTTTTTTTTCCTTCTAAATGAAATGAACCTTCTTCTAGATGGAAACCAAGAATGTAAGATGAAGTAATATACCTGGATAGTAAGAAAAAACTTCACTGTGGAGGACAAAAGCCTGATGGGCATGTTTAAACTATGTTTAAACTAACTTTCATTTGCTAAAAAAGGTCAAATATTTCAGCATAAATCACACTGATTCAGAGTAATGAATATTAGCATCTCTTATATCGAGGTGATTAATACTTCTTAAGTGGAAGGAGAAACTTCCCCCAACTTTCAAGATGTGGATCAATGATCTTTTGCATCATTTGGGACGAGAAAAGATCCATTACTCTGCAAGGGGATGTATTCAAAAGTTTTATGCTACATGGAAACCTTTGATGTTGAAAAATAAGATGTCATTAACATTGGTGTTCTATATGACTGATGCTGTATTATTTAATATTTGAAATTTATAAGGGTCATTCTCATTTATAGGCCAATTGTTTGGTTTTTTTGGTTGTTGTTTGTTTTGTTCTTAATTTCTAAAATGTACTTATTTAACTTTTTTAAAAAAAGAAATTTTCTAAATTCATGCTCATTTTTTTTCTATATTATTACTTTTAAATCTTATCATTTTTTAAATTATTCGTACAAGTATAGATGTACAATGCATATGTGATGCATGTAATGCAGGTGATTGCATACAAAATCAGTGCAAGATTGCAGAATGGTGCAGTGATATTGTTGCAGGGATGGGCCTCCGTCAGAGCGGAGGTTTAATGTTTACATTTGTATTATTTCTGATTATATATGCTGAATGGGTTTTGTACACTTTATATGTACAGAAATAAATAAAAAGACTTGGAGGAAAAAAATAATGAATATTGATTAGAGATGTCCAATATTATCATCCGATATTGGGATTAAAATGTGATATCGGAAAATATAGTATCCGTTTTTCTAATGACATCTCTAGAAGAATGAAGTTGTATTTCTCAAAACATCAGACATGAAACCTCACAGTTGTCTGCATATATCGGTATTAGTTGATATCGGATATCAAAATTTAAGAGATGGACAATATTGGATTTTATTCAAAAAGCCAATATTGAATGTCCCTAATATTAATACACCTTTTATAATACATATACGTATATATATACATATATATATATATATATATATATTATATAGATGTTGGGTCATTTTGACCTGAGGATGCGTATTAATGTATAAAATATTGAACTCCACTTTAACATGGATTTCAGTCTCTCTCTGGCAAACAGGCTTTTGGGAAACACTGTTCTCTCCTTTACTTGTCTACAGCTGGTTTACCACCTTCAGGACATCTTTAATCATTTAGTCTATTTCGTGCATAAATCATGGGTGGTGGGTCAACAGCAAGATGTTTATGTCTTTGCTGCATTCTCAGTTACACATCACCTTTGTGGTCTACTGTACTTATGGCTCTCTTAGCAAACGCAACAGCCCAGAGAGCAGGATGTCATCCTCTAGTTTCCAACAAGATGATGATAATGTCACTCTGAAAGTCCAGCGATCAGTTGTCAGGAAATCTGCGGAAGCTTTTTTTTTACTCCATCTAGCCTCAATGCTCCATGTTAGTCATGGAAAACCTGTTCGGGACAAAGTTTTTCAACTGAGAGTATCTGGACATTACTTGTGGTGTCCCCCAGGGGTCAGTGCTGGGCCCTAAACTCTTTTACTCTGTAAATGACATGCAAATTTCTAATGTAATGAAGTTTATTTTATTTATTGATGATACCAGTATCTTTTGTTCTGATAGTGATTTACAAACTATAGCACAAGTGGTGAATAATGAATCTAGAAAAATTAAAGCATGGCTGGACAGAAATAAAGATCACTAAACCTGATCAAATCAAAAATAATACTTTTTGTAATCACAGAACTAATTTACAGTTAGACAACAGTTGGATGGGGTTACTGTTGAAAGAGAAAATGAAATCAAATTTTTAGGGGTGATTATAGATGATAAAACCAGTTGGAAATCACAAATAAAATGTACAACTAAAATTTCAAGATGCATTGCAGTATTAAACAAAACAAAACAGATTCTGGATTATAAATCACTACATATTCTCTACTGTTCATTAGTTCTTCCATATCTCAACTACTGTGCAGAAGTCTGGGGTAACAACTATGTTAGTAGAATCCATCCACTTCTTATTTTGCAAAAGAAAGAAATTCGAATCATTCATAGGGCAGGATACAAAGATCACACAAATGCACTGTTCTTAAAGTCAAAACTCTTAAAATTCAGAGATACGGTACAATTTCAAACCGCACAAATTTTATATTAAAAAAAAAACTACTGCCAGAAAACATTTAAAACTGACTCACCGGGAGGGAAAGGTAAATCCTTTAAGGGGATCTTGTATAAGTTCTCCTGTTATCTATTCCCAATAACTGATTATTTCTTTCAAGTTTTTTTTCCATTAATCAGTAATCACTCCCATCAACAAACTGAAGTGCTCCTCTATGCTCTGAACTTGCCATTCGCATCATTCATATATACATCGAGTGGGTCTGCTTGG
This sequence comes from Atherinomorus stipes, assembly GCA_023101725.1. Classification (NCBI taxonomy): domain Eukaryota; kingdom Metazoa; phylum Chordata; class Actinopteri; order Atheriniformes; family Atherinidae; genus Atherinomorus; species Atherinomorus stipes. The sequence goes on along the minus strand of JALJCO010007737.1, from coordinate 219,207 downwards.
TTGTGGCTACCATGTCGTATCGCCATGGTTTTACGTTCATTTGAAGCGTGACAATAGGGGATTATCACGCTTACCGGAAGTTCCCGGATTTTGACACTTCCTCTTCCGGGCCATGTTAACGACAGCCGTTCCTGCTCTGTTATACTGTTTAAATCGGATAAACTCCAAACATACTCAAGTTTTCCTTCTAGACTGAAGTGATACTGGATCAAAAGCTGGATCAAAGCGATCGATTCGCCGCGGTGAAGGGCCGAGCTTTATAATAAAACACACGTTTGTTTGTCGCCGGTGGGGCACGACACCGGCACTTCACAGCATGCAAGAATAAGCCAGCTAGCGTTTACTGACGTGCTTAACATTGTGAGTCTTAAAACACACAAACATCTGAAAATCGGGTCTGTGCCTCCCCGTTTCCAGTGGAACAACTGGGGACTGCCAAGAAAGGAGACGCTTTCAGATGCTTGTGTGTTTTCAGCCGCACAAAGTTAGGCACGTTATCAAGCTGGCTAATGCTAACCTGCTAACACGACTGCGCAGTCTGCCGGCCACAAACAAACGTGTGTCGTTTTATTATAAAGTTTGGTCCTTCACCGCGGCGAATCGGTCGTTTTGATCCAATACTTCCTTAGCATCACTTCAGTCTGAATGAAAACTTGGCATTGGCGTTTATCCGATTTACAAAGTTTAACAGAGTAGTAGCTGGCGGACTATTGTTAGCAGGTTAGCATTAGCCAGCTTGATGACGTGCTTAACTTTGTGCGGCTGAAAACACACAATCATCTGTATGCAATATCTGTACGATATTTAAAAATGCGGTATAAATCTATTTTACTTACAAAATCTCACGATATTTCATGAATTTTCACGAGATTTCGTAACAGAGCGATGAAAGATTTTGTTAGTAAAATCTAACGCTTTTTAAATGTCAATATGATATCAGCATATGAAAATATCGCAAAATGCTTGTGAAATCCCGGGAGATTTCATAACGGAACGGTGAAATATCGTGTGATTTCATTGGTAAAATAGACCAATACTGCGTTTTAAAATGTCAATGTGATATCAGCATATGAAAATATCTGGATATTTCAAGGAATCAACATTTTTTCCCACTCCATAGTCTTTAAAAGTTTTAAAGTCTGTTAAATAATAAGTTTTTGAATAAGTTTTTTTTTTTTTTTTTTTTGACTTTAGAAACAGCGGGCTGATCAGTTAAATATCAGTTAAATATCGGTGGTGGCCAATGTCAGATACTCAATTTTAAGGCCGATATAGGCCGATACAGATTACATCATGCATCCCTATTATTTACTATTACTGTTATTTACTATGGTCATTGTTGTTTTTGTTATCATTGGTGATAATAATAATGAGAAAACTATAACATTAATAGCAAGCCTAATACTGTAATATAATAGATATAAAGGGGTGGGATAATATAAGTTTACATCTTTTTTTTCTTTTCTTGTGGCTGTCCATTAATGTATTATCATTATTTACTTGTTCATTACATGTTTGAAATAAATGTATTAAACAAATAAATAAATATGTTATTTAAGGCCTGAACAGAGAGCTTTAAATCCTGAACACTGCAGTTTTTGGCAAGACAGCGCAGTAGAGTGTGGTTCAAAGCAGGACCTCTTTACCAGGGAGGGCAAGCTTCCTCGCCTTCTCTCCTCCAGCTACAGACAGGTGGGCAGTTCTTAGATGTCTGGACAGGTTTGCTGTCGACCCCGCTTTGACAGATATTTTCATCAGCTCCTCCAAGCTTCCAGTTTCTATAAAAAGGAAACCAAACCCTGCTTCTTTTTTTATTTTTACTCATCGCTTTTCCCCAACATGCTCGTATTTAATCCAGCTCCCTTGTCTCTCCCATGTCATTCTGAAAGCACCGGCATCTTTCCACCTGAAAACGGCTGTTTGGCTTCGGCAACCAGGGAATCGGTCCAGACATTGAGGTTTTCATGCAGTGTATAAAGCGTGCTAATAAGGTGGGACAGACTGAAGTCAAGGACAACTGGACACAAAGGGACGTGTGATCAGCATTAACGACATCCCCGTCTGAACCAGCCTCACGCTCCCTTTGATTCAGGACACCTAAGATGCAACCTGACACATAAACGCATTTGTCAGTTACTCTAGGGTGACCATATGTCGATTAACAGAGGACACTTCCCCGAGCCTGAAACGCTTTTGTGAGACTGTTTACTTAGAAATATCATATAATTTACATAATAAAGGCGGCCTCTCCATGCGGCTGAAAGAATAAGTTGCATAACAAGTTTCAGATAAGCTTCTAAAAGTCAACAAGTATTGAAATAATTTAAAAATCTCTAGAATAAAAACGCTGGACAAATACTATGCTATATAAACTACCTAAAATGTGTACACTCCCATCTTTAGTTTTCTCTTTCATCCACATTATCTTCCTCTTCATTGTCTCCCAATTCATATTTTAAAGTAGATCTAAATTTTTCAGCAGTTTTTGGTTCAGCAAATCAGCATGAAAGTTTTTGCAAGGAATAGCTTTGCAATGACAATAGTAATAGATTTTAATGGTAATGCATTTACATTGCATAGCAATCTCAAAGTACAACATTGTAAAAAAAACAGTAAAACTACTAAAAACAGGATAAAGGACAAAACAATCAACACACTTAAGGTATAAGTAAAAAAAAAAAAAGAAGTATGAGCTTTTAAAATTTAAATATCTCTTAAAAAGTTTGATTTTTAGTCCCTTTTAAAGCTCCCAACAGTCTGTGGAGGCCTCAAGGAGAAAGCTCGGGCTCCCATTGTTCTGGTCCTTGTTCCAGGTGGGAGGAGACGGTGAGTTTCTGATGAACAGAGGGATCGTGCTGAGGTGTAGGGAGTTAGCAGTCTGACAAATATGGGGGGGCATTGCCATGAGCACTGAAAGGTTATACAAGGACAATGTTGCATTCAACGTGAGCCAAATCAGAAGCCAGAAAGAAGAATCAGTGCCATGTGTGCATGTATCTCTGCTCTCATTAGGACGGTTCTGAGTGTATTACAACTCCTATTTACCAGGGATCCTGATGAGAAGTGGCTTACCGTAGTCCAGTGTAGTTTCTCAATGTCAGAGAGGATAAGTGTGAGAGATGTTCCTAACATGGTTGAAAGTGGTTTAAGAAAGGCGTTTAATGGGAGCCTGAAACATCAGCTGAGGGTCAAACTGAACACTTTTCATTCATACTTTTTCCTGCGCCCTACTTATATGTGCTTTTAATGCTTTTAGGTCCAAATCTACTAAGATCCAAATTTGCACGTAGTAATTTGCCTGCACAATCTAGAATTTTGTGCAAGGGGCTGAACTACGGTTTGTGGTAATTTACAAAGAATGATCACACAAATGACAGCGGGTGCAAACGTCTATAAATTAGGTTTTGCGTGTTTCCAGGTTTGCAGCATGGTGAACTGCAAGAGATGACAGCGCAAAAGGAAATACAACCCAAAGAGGGAGATATTAGTGGAGGAGGAAAATAAAAATATAATTTAAAATAAGTGTGATAAATATAAAAATTCAAATAATACAACAGGTATCTGTGCAGAGTCTCAGAAGTGGCCAATTTATGACGACATGGATCAGGAGTTGCTGGACAAATGAAAGTGTCTGCAGCCTCGAACATGGTCTATGGCATGGTCTCTATTACACATGAGGTGCGCACCGTTTGCCACAATGCTGACAGCTTCAGAGTTTGCGCTGCCAGGTGACTATGAGTCTGTCCAGCCGCTAAAATCCAAGTTAAAATGTGAAAGGCGAAAAAAAGGGGTAAATAAAATGACACAATTAATGCAGCTTTAGTTCTCATGAAGCTCCAGTAGCTGCAAACTTTCAGTTTCGTCTGTCCAGAATGTTTAATACCCGTGTTTACTAGTTGCTGTGGTGATTTTTATTGAATTCAACAATGACAATTAAGTATGTCTCCCTCACTGCTCATGAAAAATGATTTTCAATCAGAGTTTTGTGTCCAACATTATCCCCTCAGAAGCTGTTGGAAGCTGCAAGTTTGCACCTGTTTTACAGACGTTCTAAAATACACAAAAAAAAACCAGCAAGGTAATTCACGGTTGATAAATTTGCGGTTTGCGAGTGCTAAATTAATATATTTACATTTTCTCCTCCCATCGCACACGTGTAAACACCCCATATTGAATATTCATTGCAGCAGAGGTACTAAATGGATAAGAGCCGCTATTTAGAACGTTTGAAAGTCCGAACCCTATCAGTACGTTTTAAGTAGATCAGTTTGTACATTTTTTTGTCTGTGCAATAAGATAGCGCATGTTTTTATACACGCAAACCTTCAATAGATCCGGCCCTACGTTGCCTCTGCTCTCAAGAAGAATTGTGTGGAAACTGTTCAACATTAACCTCACCTCCATAGAGGACATGGTTTTTGTTTCCACTTCTTGAATGTGGGTGTAGAACACAGTAGGAGTTTGGTCACTATTAGTGGGTTTAGCTGACAGAAGGTCTTTAAATCTCAAAACTTCTTTATCATCTTCTTAATTTCTCTCATTCCAGGAAAAGACACTCATCCCAACTGTGAAGCATGGAGGTGGAAGTGTCATAGTATGTATTTCTCCTCTCCTTTGCCTTATTTTTTGGACCTCCTGGTCCAACTAATAAGAGAAAGTTGTCAAAGGCATAAACATGGCAGGGCACCAGCCGAAGGGTGCTGATGTTTGCCGATGATGTTTAAGTTTTCTTGAAGGAACCTGAAGACTCATTTGCAGGATTAAAGACACTCTTGGAGGGTTTCGGGAAATAATCTGGTGGTTAGATTGCCATCTCAAAAACCCAGGTCATGATCAAACTGAAGCCCCTCAGAAAAATTCACAGGAAAAGTACAACTTTAATTGGGAAGCCAACTCAAATGAACTTCACAAAAGACCTTTCAAAGCTATCACAGGCAAACTATGGACCATTATCCTCAGAAATATGATCAGACATGCATAGATGGAACCCCATCCCCTTTTAAAGTTTGAATACAACAATATGACCAGTAAAAATAAATTCCCACCCCATCTATAATTCAGAATCTACCAGCAGAAATTAGTGACAAGCAATTCATAGAATGGAATAAATGGATTCCCTGTTTCATATGGCAGAGAAAGAAACAAAGGACTTTATGTACCATAATGCATTTAGGAAAAGAGGGGGCAGGGTGGCCCTCCCTTGCCTGAGAAGCTATTATTATGCATCACAACTTATCCCATTACTGTATGGGTGCAATAAGGAGTATGAGGCTAGATTGAAAGAATTGCAATCTGGATTAATTCCACAGTTCCCCCCTCAAGCTACAGTTGCTGATAGACGATTGGCAACCAAATTAGAAAATATGAATAACCCTTGGGTTAATCAGACACTGAAAATATGGCAGAAGGTAGTTAAAGGATGCAAAATCCACAGTATGTTCAGACTTTTCAGGCGGTGCGACAAACACACTATTTTTTTTCTTATTTGGGGAGACAAAAGATTTGAATCTTAGGTAGAGAGGGGGCTAATGGCCTACTCTTTTTTTAAACCCATAAAGGCATATAACAAAGCTTTCAGCTCTTGTAGGCCAAATTTAATCTATTGAAGACAATGTGGCACTATGGCAGCAAACCACGAACATTTATGCAAGGAGTGCCACAAATTGTATCCATACTGGTCCAACATTCACAACATACTAAATAATGTTCAAAACTGAAAACACTGAAATACTTCTGTATTTTTAAAATACTCCAAGAAAAGCAAAAACTTTGTTCTTGTTCTTGAGGCCGCAAGACCAAGCAAAAGGTTTATTTCACTCTGGTCAATACACACTCCACGAGGCATTTTGCGTGCCGGCAGGGGACGCATTTGCGCATATGGATGCGCATACTGTATGCGTTACTGTGAGGCGGAGGAGAGAAAAGAGACCACCTGTATCTGACTACGCAGTGATTGTCAGCACTCGACATCTGATGGTGGGTGCGTGTGCAGGCAGGCTCTCCTTAGGGGACTTGAGGCAAGATTAAGAAATGAAACTCGTGACTGCTGCGACTGGCGCTGCGGGTAACCGCAGCCTAGAGCCAAACCGTCATGGGAGCACAAACTGAAGCTATAACGTTGTTTACTACGCTTTTTCTTCGTAGTTCCACTTTTTAGTGATTTTTCAGTTGATCTGGATCATTTGCCGGTGGCAGAAGAATCCATAACTATCGCTTACAGTGTTTGAATTTAGCGCGACCGTCTCCTTTCTGTATCAAAACTGTCAGGGATACAGATGCAGCGCCATTTGACGTCACATCCCAGGACAGCACGGGAAATTCGGCCACGGAATCGCAGCACATTATGCAGCACACAGCCTGTTCAAGACAGCGGAGAGAGACGTGGGTGGGCTCGTTCTTTTTCTCTTTTAGTGCTAGGGATGGGCGATATTTTATTGTGTGCGATATATCGTCAAAGAAATTCCCCACAATAAGAATTTTTCATCTCACGATAAAAACGATAAATTCAGTTAATCAGGTTGTGTTTGCAGCTGCACTACTTTGGTTTTTTTTATAAGCCAGGTTAGTTTTGCTGTTTGCATCCTTTGAATAAATGTGGCATTTGGTCTCTCATATTTCAGACTTGTTTGATTGGTGTCACTACAGTTTTGCAATACAGGTGCTCTACTTGAACTTAATTGATATAGTTTAGTGACTTCTAGTATTTTGTAGGGCTTTCAAGACAGAATTTAGTGGCAGATTTATAATAGAAAACATTATGCTGATAGTTTTTATCGTCATTTATTGTTACCGTGAGAGAGATGATTGTGATACATTTTTTAGTCCATACAGGGAGTGCAGAATTATTAAGCAAATGAGTATTTTCACTACATCATCCTCTTTATGCATGTTGTCTTACTCCAAGCTGTATAGGCCAAAAGCCTACTACCAATTAAGCATATCAGGTGATGTCCATCTCTGTAATGACATGGGGTGTGGTCTAACCCTATATCAGCTGTATTAGGCAAACATAATTATTAGGCAACTTCCTTTCCTTTGGCAAAATGGGTCAGAAGGAGGACTTGACAGGCTCAAAAAAGTCAAAAATAGAGAGATATCTTGCAGAGGGATGCAGTTTTGCCATATTTCAGAGCTGCAACATCACTGGAGTGCCCAAAAGCACAAGGTGTGCAATACTCAGAGACATGGCCAAGGTAAGAAAGGCTGAAAAACGGCCACCACTGAACAAGACACAAGCTGAAACGTCAAGACTGGACCAAGAAATATCTCAAGACTGATTCTTCTAAGGTTTTATGGACTGATGACATGAGAGTGAGTCTTGATGGGCCAGATGGATGGGCCCGTGGCTGGATCGTTAAAGGGCAGAGAGCTCCAGTCCAACTCATACGCCAGCAAGGTGGAGGTGGGGTACTGGTATGGGCTGGTATCATCAAAGATGAGCTTGTGGGGCCTTATCGGGTTCAGGATGGAGTCAAGCTCAACTCCCAGTCCTACTGCCAGTTTCTGGAAGACACCTTCTTCAAGCAGTGGTACAGGAAGAAGTCTGCATCCTTCAAGAAAAACATGATTTTCATGCAGGACAATGCTCCATCACACACATCCAAGTACTCCACAGCGTGGCTGCAAGAAAGGGTCTAAAAGAAGAAAAACTAATGACATGGCCTCCTTGTTCACCTGATCTAAACCCCATAGAGAACCTGTGGTTCCTCATCAAATGTGAGATTTACAAGGAGGGAAAACAGTCCACCTCTCTGAACAGTGTCTGGGAGGCTGTGGTTGCTGCTGCACGCAATGTTGATGGTGAACAGGTCAAAACACTGACAGGATCCATGGATGGCAGCTTTTGAGTGTCCTTGCAAAGAAAGGTGGCTATATTGGTCACTGATTTGTTTTTGTTTTGTTTTTGAATGTCAGAAATGTATATTTGTGAATGTTGAGCTGTTATATTGGTTTCCCTGGTGAAAATAAATAATAGAAATGGGTATATATTTGCTTATTGTTAAGTTGCCTAATAATTGTGTTTGCCTAATACACCTGATATAGGGTGTTGATGTCATTAGACCACACCCCTTCTCATTGCAGAGATGCACATCACCTGATATGCTTAATTGTTAGTAGGCTTTCGGCCTATACAGCTTGGAGTAAGACAACATGCATAAAGAGGATGATGTGGTCAAAATACTCATTTGCCTTATAATTCTGCACTCCCTGTATCACCCATCCCTTTTTAGTGCTTCATCACCCATTAGTATTGAAAAGACTGGACATGCATGTTTGTTCTTTCACAATTCCTGCCTCTAGTCCCTTTAAAAGGCATCATGAATCTGGGATGGGCAAGAGAGAGAGAGAGAGAGAGAGAAAAGGCAAAACATGAGAAAACGTGTGCTTCACTTGAAGGTGGTTATGCTGTTGGAATAAAACTTTGTAGCATGAACACCTAAGCTGCCCCTCAGTGGCACGGACATTTTGGGGGGCAGGTGCTCAGTGAAAAATAAGGGCACTTTTTGCAGTGTGTGAAAATGCTGGTAGAGATTTTTCTTGCCGATTCCAATACTTGTGCTGTGGGTATCGGTTGGTACTGAGTACTGATACCACTATGTTATTAAAAAATAAATATATTTCACCTGCATGACTGTGATATGATCATTGTGGTAAGGCCAGGCTCAGGTTTAACTCTTTGTAAAACATTGCACCAACTATTTCTGTAGGTGTAACTGGACATTTCCTTCTCTGCTGTTAGCTGTATGCGTCTTACCACTGGTCTTCTTTTTGTCTTTTTCGTTTTGGGGAGGGTGAATCCTTAAACTCGGCCTGGACCCAGAGCTCAAAATCTCCAATTGGGAAGTCATTCTTTTTTGGTCACGAGGTGTTGCTACGTGCTCGCTTGCTGCAGTGACCGGACTACTTGCAATGCGGAGGGATATTAGGAACACTGCAAGACCACAGGTTAAAAAAAAAAAAAAAAAAATCTGTTGCCATTGACAGCGGTCATTATATTAAAATAATGACCGCTGGAACGTGGGGAAAACCTATTCAAGTCAACGGAGCATTCAACAGCATTCTAAAGAGCCGTATAATAAGATTTAATAATAGCCTATTAAGGTAAATACAAGATTACTGCAAGTCTTTTAACATAGAAATATCTTATGGTTGGTAAAACATCAAAAATTAGCTAGAATAGCTTTATGCCTGATTCAGTTCAGCCAAACCACTTTGTTTTGTTAAAATGTGGACAGGTTTTAAGATATTTCAATAAGATTAGAGGAAAAGTTCAACTTCTGAGCTTTAAAGACCTTAAAGGGGAACTTTGTTTTTTTTCAATCTGGACCCATTTTCTTGCATTAAATATGTTCATTTAGTTTCCAGACAGTTTTGGTGCAACTTGAATTCCTTCGAGAGATATTTAGATCCACTCCAGATCAGCGTATCCGCGATATAATGGAAGTGATGGGGCAACCGCATCCAGCCCCTAAATGAGGCATTATCTGCCACAAACTCCTTCAATTCACCAATATTTTGTTATGAAACATTAGTCGGACCCCCCCCCGTGAGCGGCTTTTTTGTGGTGATTTGTCCTTTATTTACAAGCTTTTTACTGCGGCGGTTTTGATGACAACACTATTATGTGACACCATAACAGGTGAACGTGTGTAAATAAGGACAAATCGGTCCAAAAAAACAAAAAACAATACCAGTACTTTCTGACATACCATTTTAATGCCAGTATCAGCTGATAGTATCGGTAGGCTGATAATATTGGTCATCATTTTCTATTTTTTTTTTCACAGCATTTTTCTGCTGCTCCAGTTCCTGAAATATTCCAATTTTGCTGTCATTAATTTTTTTTCAAATATTTTTTTGTCAAATTTAAAAAAAAAAAAAAAAAAAAATTTTCTCTTTTTTTTTTTTTTTTATTTCTTCTTGGGATTTTTTTCCTTCCTCCCCCTCCCCTCTCAACCCCAATTTTCCCCCCCCCCTTCAATTTTTCCCCCCCCCCTTTTTTTTGTTCCCGTTTTTTTTTTCCTTCTTTTTCTTTTTTTCCCCCCTTTTTTCTCCCCCCCCCATTTTAAACACCTTTTTTTCTCCTTTTTTTTCTTTTTCAATTTTTTTCTCAACGTACTAATGAAATCTCATGAGATGTTGTTAGAAAATATCGTTCCAAAAAAAATTTAAAAAATGATAGCAATGTTTTCCAACATCACATTTTAATGGCAATATCGGCTGATAATATCGGTAGGCCGATAATATCATACATCCGTAACTCTTAACCAAGTTAATGTACCATGCTTTGTCTTTGAGGAAAGGAAAGAGATTATTTGTGAACCTAACTGGAAATGCAAATAACTGCTACTGACTTTACATAAATAATTAATGGTCATCAATCGATGCCCAATGCCGAAGCCACATCCTCTGTGTGAAAAACAGAGCTGCATGTATAAAATAATAAGTGTCGTGTGAATATAAATGTGAGCGGCTGAAAGAGAAAGTCGTTGTAAAGCACTCTGCAGACCTCGGCCAAGCTGAGAAGCTGCCATTTACGTGACATGTGCAGATATATAATGTATAATGGTGTCATGCAGAGGTGAGCTGTTGCTATGAGTGATTCCTTTAAGTGTTCTTTATGTCAGTGTAGCTGAGTGATACTGTTGAATGAGCTCTGTTGTCTCTGGAATGACTCATGGAGGGGGCGGGATGGACCGTCCATGATGGAAAACAGTTTGTTCAGTGACCTCCTCTTCATCACTGACTCAAACACGTCCGGGTTCTGACAAATGATGGTTCCAGTGACGAGTTTATCGAGCCAGCTGGCATTTCTGGTATTGATGCGCGGTAGATGGCGGCCCCTACCAAAGCCTGCTAGATCGTTATACGAGTTTCTCCAGGAAGTGCAGTCGGTTCATCCTCCTGAACCCTGTTTGCTCTGTCCCGTCTAAGGAGGCAGGTAGCTTTACATAGAACAAAGAGGGATTTATATTCTAGTGTTCGCAGGCTGACTGCCAAACAAATAAAATGATTTATTCACTTGTTTGGCAGCGAATAAATAATTCACCGCCAAGCAAGTGAGTAAATTGCCAGAGGCACTGAAATGTTTTAATAAGCATTTCATAGCCGCTGGTTCTTTGTTTGATTCTTTTAACATCACATCTGAGGATCCCTCCACTGTTTGCTCCGATAATCACATCCTGACGAATCAAAGCTTGATTTTTCACATCATCTTTGTTCTCAAAGTCATTAAAGTTGGAGATCATCAGCAGGTAAGGATCATGTAATGCATACTGATCATTTTATTGCCCCCTTTAAAAATTTAAGCTATCAAAAGTCATTCTTTAGTCTAAGACTGACTCCTGAGACCAGTTTAAAGATCAAGGATGTGGGGTGCAGTATCTCTCAGGTAAGGATAGACCGATACATCGGCTGGCTGATATTTTAGGCCGATATCTGTGTTTTTTGCTGGTATCGGCATCAGTCAATGTGTCGGGTGTGTTGGCCTACCCCCTTCGGCATGATTTACAGACAAGCATCTACAGTCATCAAGGGACTCAAAAAAAGTTCATACCCTCCAATTAACGAACAAAAAAAAAATCAACTCAGTGAGATTGAAATTGACAAAAGTAATAATAAATAAAAAAAATTCTATTAAAATCATGACATTGATTTTGAATTGTGGTTCAAAAGAAATATTAAAAACAAATATAAAACAACTAGACAAGCGTGATGGGGCTCCAAGGCTAAAATTTTGAGACAATCACTGCAATCAGGTGTTTTCTGTAACGTCCAATCAGACGTCTGCACCTGTTGACAAGTATGTTGGTCCACTGTTCATGGGAAAGGTGCTCTAATGTGACTGGGACAGTTTTGTTTGTATTTTTTTTTTTTTTTTTAATTATTATTTTCAACCACAATTCAAAAGTAATACTTTATTCCACTAAATTATAATTTTGTACATTTTTATTTATTTTTAGTTTTCTTATTTTCCTTAGTTTCTAAATATCGGTCCCCAAAAAATGATACTAATATGTTTTAGTGTCACATTTTAATGCCAATATTGGCTGATAATGTCGGTAGACCGATAATATTGGACATCCTTTCTATTTTTTTCTACAGCATTTTTCTGCTGCCCCAGTTACTGAAATATTACAGTTTTTTTTTATCAATGTACTAATGAAATCTCACAAGATGTTAAAAAAAATACTGGTCCAAAAGAAAAATGATACCAATATTTTTTCTTATATCACATTTTTAATGCCAGTATCGGCTGATAATATCAGTAGACCGATTACAGTATATTGGGCATCCTTTCTATTTTTTTGCACAGCATTTTTCTGCTTGCCCCAGTTACTGAAAAAAATTTTTTTTTCTTTTTTAACAATCTTTTTCTCAACGTACAAATGAAATCTTGTAAGATTTTGTCAGTAAAAAAAGATACAGATATTTTCCGATATCCCTTTTTTTTTTTTTTTTTATTGTTTTTCAACCAAGTGGATGACAGGCAACATATACAGTATACTGTACACACACACAAAAGTATATATACATATAAATGCATATGCATGTTCCTACCTAGCCTAAATAATTTCTTTTCAAACACACACATAACTGTTTTTTGTCCAAAAATGGGAGTAGGCTGAAGTAAAAAATACTTATCCAGGCTTATCGCCTTGCATTCATTTCTTCTGAAAATCATGACATTGATTTTGAATGGTGGTTTGAAAGAAATATTAAAAACAAACACACATAAAATAAAACAGTTAAACAAGCACAATGGGGCTCTGAAGCTAAAAACTAAAAAGTTAATTTTGCATGAGAAACTAACCAGGAATTGAAGAACTGGCAGCAAAGATGTGCACTCTAACAGTCTGAGACAGCAGCTTAGGTGGTGGAGCGGCTTATCCAGTAGCCAGAAGATTGTAGATTCAACTTCCATGTCATCCGAATCTATCTGGCCCATTTCAACATGAAAACCTTCAAAAAGTTCCATTCAGGTACATGGATGGGTGGCAGGCTTCGTGTGGTGCTGCCCCTTGGGGAACTGCCTTTCAGAAAAAGCTTTGTAGCAATTCTCAAATTGAGAAATTTCTTGATCGTTTTATGATCTTTTCTTTTAAAATTAGAAAGAAACACTGAAATGAAGAATTACCAAACTAGGTTTGAAGGGGTTTTCACTAAATGAGGGACTTGAAATGAATTTTACAACTTGTTTAATGATATTTCTCCCTGTCTAGAGTCTTGATGTTTTTGCTTATTTCAGGAAATCTTAGTAAGTATAATTATCTCACCCCACTGGCAGATTATTTCACTTGATTATAGTCTGAATCTTCTCAATTTCAGTGTTTTTTTTAACTCATATTAAGACCACAAACCTTTGCAGTGTAATCTTGAGAGATTTCATTCCATTAGCTTTGGTCCAGTATGTAGAAAAGTCCCTGTTATTCTGGAAGAACTTCATTTCCCAGCATTCCTTTCAGAGTCATGTGACCACGGTGCAGCTGCTGCTGCTACAGACTGACTTGCTTTGAAGCTGCTTATAATATGTCTGGTTTTAGGTTGATGGTTAAGTTACCAAGTTGTCAGAAACATAATTAGCCACATGTTGGCTAATACCTGCTAATATCTGATATCTGGCAGCCAAACGTCCAAAATGAACTCCTCTGGCTGAGTTAAGGACATTTTGGGATCCTTGCTATCAGAAGAATATAGTTGTATCTCTCAAAATATTATAAATGAAACCCAACAGTTGTCTGCATATATTGATATTGGAAATTAAGAATTAATTGAGAATTAATATCAGATATCAGTTTAAAAAAAAAAGCCATTATTAAACATCCCTAATAAATAGCACCCTGGCTAACTTGAAAAAGAGGCCCTATGTCATGATGTTGATGTCATGATGCTCAACCTCTGTTAGTTGTTAGTGAAACTGGTTGCATCTCGTATCTAATTGAATTTGTCGTGGTGGTGCACAATACTGCAAGGTTTGACATGCCATGTACTTAAAGAGCCAACATCTTCAACAGCAGTGCTTCCATACACACTCAAACATAGAGGTACCAATTTGTACTTAAAAGGGTACAAAGCTTGTTGCTGGGGGTGTTCCTTTTTTAAAAACATTTCTGTACCTTCAGTTCTGGTCCATTTTTGTACCTTATCAAGCTGTATGAGTTAATAAAGTACAATTAAACCAATTAAAAATGATGAATAAAGGTCAATAAAGTAGAGATTATGACAACAATCAAAGATGCTAATAATAAATGAATAATTATTATATAAATATTAGGCCAAACACATATATAACTAGACATATAATTATTAATATGATCACTATGATTATTATGAAAATCATAATATAATAACTATAATTATACGGCTGTTTAGAAGTACTCTCTTTATAGTTATTGTACAAGATACACACATTTTTCAATGCTGCAGGTACCCTTAGGGTTGAAATGGTACAAATTTGTACTTCATATTACTTTGGACCCTTTTTCATAGTACACTTCTGACCTCATAAAGACCAACATTGTACTTTTGAGAGAAAATTTGTAAAAAAAAAAAAAAAAAAAGTACCTACAGGTACAGAAATGTTCCTGTCTCGTACCTCTATTTTTGAGTGTGTGTAGAGGTTGAATATGAATTCTCTCATTAAAAATAAAACTAAAAAAAGTTGAACCTTAAAGTCAGGATGAAATCTGATTAAATTAATAAATAATCACTGAGCAGTTTGAAGCATCTGAAATGCAATCAGTGAGCCAATCAGGAAAAATAAAGTTTTTCTTAGAAAATGTCTGACCACACAGAAATCTTTGATTTCAGGTTTGTTCTCCGCTTTAATAGACAGCGTTCTTGCAGGTTTCAGCAAGTTAAATTTTAGACTTTTTAAAGACCTTTTTAAATCAAATTTATGTGATGCAATATTATAAAGATTCAAATAATCCCAGAAATTCAAAATAGGAGTGGGACTTGATTAAAAAAAAAAAATCTAATTAATTACAGGGTTTGTGATTCATCAATCTTGATTTATTACATAAAATTGCCCAAAATAGAAAAAAAAAAAAATTTTAGTGAACTAAATTAAATAGTTGACACAGACATTAATATTAACTCAAGCGCTACTCAAGAAAAAATGTATTTAATTTTATTTCTTTTCTTTTTAAAATAGAAAAACATAATGAATACATCCCTCGTAGCTATCTGAACCTTCCAGAAAGACGGACAGAATCAGCTTCTGATTGCTGCGTTTTATTCAGCGTGTTCTACGTGGCCAACATTTCTAAGGAATGAATACAATTAAAAAAATAAAATTTGTCTAAATCAAATTGAAGACCTTGGATGAAAAGCTGGCATTTAAGCCATTTTAAGGCCTTTAATTTAAAGTTTAGACATCTTCAGACTTTTTCAGACCCTGTAAGAACCCTGAATAGAGCACATTTACCTTCAATGCCATTTACTTCATCACTTATACAAACTTTTACAAATAAGAACTATAATACTGAGGTAAGTATTAAACTCTATACTGTATTGTTTTCCTCTGCAGGGGTGAAGTGGCATCTCCTGCTTTACAGACTTGTTTCAGCTAAGATGTGAAAACAATTCATCACTTTCAGATTTTACAGCCACAGTATCATATTTAAATCCATTAAAATCCATCAAACTGATGAAACTCGGTTCTTCGGCTTCTCTTTTCAGATAAAACTTGTGGAATGAGCAGAAAAGCTTTAAAAGTCAAAGTCAGGAGGTTTTATTTTATTACAAAAGTTTGTTTGAAAAGGTCTGAGTGAAGTAGCAGTCCCAGTGTGGAGGTGGAGGAGTGGAGGAGTGGAGCAGGGTCTTGTCTGCTGGATCTGGATGTCTGAGTCCAAAGATGTCACCAATCAGGACAGCAGAGCGTCGCTGGTTCAACACATCAGACACGGAAAAGGACAGAAATGATCAGTTCAAAGAACGAGGAACATTTTCCTCACCATGAAGGATCCTCTGATCCACACCTCCCTCATTGGCTGGAAGATGGAGGAGCAGGAGGTGGATGCTTGCAGGTCGATGGCAGAGACTGTAGGCGGAGCTTCAAGAAAAAAGATGGATGGAAGATGATGGAGGCTGGAGATGAAGAGAGAGCGTTGCCATGGAGACAGCTAAGGTAGATTTTTAATCAGTTGATTTGATTTTAACAGTGTAAGAGAAGGTGGAGTTAACCTCCAGAACTGGAAAATGGAGGATGAAGGTCTGGTCACAGGTGAAGTGGTTTGGAGGTCTAATGATACAACCTTCTACCCACTGCACCTGTTAACCAGAACTACACCTGTGACCAGAACTACACCTGCACCTGTGATCAGAACTACACCTGCACCTGTGACCAGAACTACACCTGCACCTGTGACCAGAACTACACCTGCACCTGTGACCAGAACTACACCTGCACCTGTTAACCAGAACTACACCTGTGACCAGAACTACACTTGTGACCAGAACTACACCTGTGACCAGAACTACACCTGTGACCAGAACTACACCTGTGACCAGAACTACACCTGCACCTGTGCCCAGAACTACACCTGCACCTGTGACCAAACCTGCACCTGTGACCAGAACTACACCTGCACCTGTGCCCAGAACTACACCTGCACCTGTGACCAAACCTGCACCTGTGACCAGAACTACACCTGCACCTGTGCCCAGAACTGCACCTGTGACCAAACCTGCACCTGTGACCAGAACTACACCTGTGATCAGAACTACACCTGCACCTGTGACCAGAACTACGCCTGCACCTGCATCTGCACCTGTGACCAGAACTACACCTGTGACCAGAACTACACCTGCACCTGTGACCAGACCTGCACCTGTGACCAGAACTAAATCTGCACCTGTGACCAGACCTGCACCTGTGACCAGAACTACATCTGCACCTGTGACCAGAACTACACCTGCACCTGTGACCAGAACTACAACTGTGACCAGAACTACACCTGCACCTGTGACCAGAACTACACCTGTGACCAGAACTACACCTGCACCTGTGACCAGACCTGCACCTGTGACCAGAACTACACCTGTGACCAGAACTACACCTGTGACCAGAACTACACCTGTGACCAGACCTGGACCTGTGACCAGAACTACACCTGTGACCAGAACTACACCTGTGACCAGACCTGCACCTGTGACCAGACCTGCACCTGTGACCAGACCTACACCTGCACCTGTGACCAGAACTACACCTGTGACCAGAACTACACCTGCACCTGTGACCAGACCTGCACCTGTGACCAGAACTACACCTGTGACCAGAACTACACCTGTGACCAGAACTACACCTGCACCTGTGACCAGAATTACACCTGTGATCAGAACTACACCTGCACCTGTGACCAGAATTACACCTGTGATCAGAACTACACCTGTGATCAGAACTACACCTGCACCTGTTACCAGAATTACACCTGTGATCAGAACTACACCTGCACCTGTGACCAGAACTACACCTGTGATCAGAACTACACCTGCACCTGTGATCAGAACTACACCTGTGATCAGAACTACACCTGTGACCAGAACTACACCTGTGATCAGAACTACACCTGTGATCAGAACTACACCTGCACCTGTGACCAGAACTACATCTGCACCTGTGACCAGAACTAGACCTGCACCTGTGACCAGAAATACAAATGTGATCAGAACTACACCTGTGACCAGAACTACACCTACACCTGTGACCAGACCTGCACCTGTGACCAGAACTACACCTGTGACCAGAACTACACCTGCACCTGTGACCAGAACTACACCTACACCTGTGACCAGACCTGCACCTGTGACCAGAAATACAAATGTGATCAGAACTACACCTGTGACCAGAACTACACCTACACCTGTGACCAGACCTGCACCTGTGACCAGAAATACAAATGTGATCAGAACTACACCTGTGACCAGAACTACACCTACACCTGTGACCAGACCTGCACCTGTGACCAGAACTACACCTGTGACCAGAACTACACCTGCACCTGTGACCAGACCTGCACCTGTGACCAGAACTACACCTGTGATCAGAACTACATCTGTGACAAGAACTACACCTACACCTGTGACCAGAACTACACCTGCACCTGTGATCAGAACTACACCTGTGATCAGAACTACACCTGTGATCAGAACTACACCTGTGACCAGAACTACACCTGTGATCAGAACTACACCTGTGATCAGAACTACACCTGTGACCAGAACTACACCTGTGATCAGAACTGCACCTGTGACCAGAACTACACCTACACCTGTGACCAGAACTACACCTGTGATCAGAACTACACCTGTGACCAGAACTACACCTGTGATCAGAACTACACCTGTGACCAGAACTACACCTGTGACCAGAACTACACCTGTGATCAGAACTGCACCTGTGACCAGAACTACACCTACACCTGTGACCAGAACTACACCTGTGACCAGAACTACACCTGTGATCAGAACTACACCTGTGATCAGAACTACACCTGCACCTGTGACCAGAACTACACCTGTGATCAGAACTACACCTGTGATCAGAACTACACCTGTGACCAGAACTACACCTGTGATCAGAACTACACCTGTGACCAGAACTACACCTGTGACCAGAACTACACCTGTGATCAGAACTGCACCTGTGACCAGAACTACACCTACACCTGTGACCAGAACTACACCTGTGACCAGAACTACACCTGTGATCAGAACTACACCTGTGACCAGAACTACACCTGTGACCAGAACTACACCTGTGACCAGAACTACACCTGTGATCAGAACTGCACCTGTGACCAGAACTACACCTACACCTGTGACCAGAACTACACCTGTGACCAGAACTACACCTGTGATCAGAACTACACCTGTGATCAGAACTACACCTGCACCTGTGACCAGAACTACACCTGCACCTGTGACCAGAACTACACCTACACCTGTGACCAGAACTACACCTGTGATCAGAACTACACCTGCAACTGTGACCAGAACTACACCTGCACCTGTGACCAGAACTACACCTGCACCTGTGACCAGAACTACACCTACACCTGTGACCAGAACTACGCCTGTGATCAGAACTACACCTGTGACCAGAACTACACCTGCACCTGTATGTATTTCCTTGTTTCATTTGTACTTGCATGGTTTTGTCTTTTTCAATTCTTACCTGCAGTGGGACTATGGTTTGAAATCTGAATTTCTGGCATTGGTAAATGGTTCAACCAGATCTGTGTTGGAAAAAAATGTGGAATGATCGAACTAATTTACAGGATTTTGGATGTGACCAATGACAACACCTTTTAGGAAAGACAAATAGTGAGCTGGTTTACATGAAAAGGATAAATATTATGAAAAATCTTAACAGAGGCTGAAGGTACAAGGTATGCCCTCCATCTCTGAGGTTGTTTTCAAATAGTTGGGGGAAATTTCTATTACAGAGAAACTATCTCATAATTAGACTCAATAAATCTTCCTGCTTCTTTTCAGCCGTTATTTGGACTTCGTTGCCTGTTTTATAAAGCTTCACCCAGCAAGGACACCTTCCTGTTCCACAGGCTGAGGCTGTATTTGACACTCTGGTTCGGTAGCTAACACAGCCTCAGGCTTTATTGGCCTTTTCAAATCAGTTGCAGTTTAGCTCAATGCAGCATTATTGATTTTATAATCACTGCTGTACTTCACTTCCTGACCTCTACTGTACGCGAAAGGCCAGACCACCATGTTTCCAAGGGCAGAATTAGATTGGATCTAACATCTATTTTTCGTGCTCAGCCGCTGCGCTGCAGCTTCCTCTCACCCACCAGACCTTTATTTATCCGGGAAGGCATGCTGCATTTTGATAAGAGCCCATGTCTGGAAGAATTAATCCAATCCCTACCCAAGGAGATGGGGTTTCAATTAGGGAGCAGCGCCAGTTCGAAAAGGATGAATTCAAGCAAAAATGCATGGGCTCTTCATCCCGTACATGAGAGGAATCTACAATCGGCACCGCTCTCGGGCCTCGTTCTCGCCGCAGTGATTGACTGTTTACCGTCCACGTTGGCGGTATCGTTTTCATGCAGTGCATCCTTCCTCTTTTAACGTGATGGACTGTCAGCGTGTACAGAATGCCGCTCGTTTGTGCACATTACCCACTCATTTTTCTCAAAGTGATGTTGAATGGGGAGGAAATCCACCTCAGACAAACATTTTGCTCCCAGAAAGCAGCTTTCATAGGTTTTGAAGGCGCCTCAGCTTGTTTCCAGACTTCACTGGAAGCATCTAAATCATCGGGGGCAGATTAATGAGGACAGGCCACAGTGCAGCCAGAGATCCTCCATCCTTTTTCTCCTCTTACTTAATCATCCTCTTCAATGCTTGCCTTTCATTGCCTTCTTACTAACTTATCTTCTAATCCTTCCCTTTCTTCTCTTTTCTCTCACCTTCTCCCATAATGCCCTGTTTCCTCCCTTTTCTGCAATCCTTTTCTGATCCTGCCATCTCCCACTTGGCACGCTCCCTCCTTTCTTTTATTCTTTGTCTCCGTTGCCTCACCTCTTTCCCATTATCCCCCCATTCTTCACCTTTTCTTCTCGTCCCTTTTCACCCATCATGTTCTCTTCTCCGCTTTCATCTGCTTCCATTTTTCATTCTTGACCTCTACTCCCCTCCCCTCTTTTCATCTCCCTATCTCTCCTTTTCCTCTCCACCTTCCTCATCCCTTTTCCTCTTCTTCATGCTTTGAATTCATAACTAAGCATTTTCTTCCCCCTTTTCTTTTTCCTGTCTCATGCCTTTTGCTTCCATCTGTCAGCTCGTCCTCTCCTCACCTGTCTTCACTCGTCTTTTCTCCTCGTCTTCACTGTTCATTTTTCCTCTCTGGACATCTTTTTGTCTTCCCGCCTCATCAGATCTGAAAGGAACACATCTTGGCCTTTGTCCTTTCCTTCCTCTCCACTTAATTGTCTAATTTTTGTCCCATTTTTCTTGGCCCTTATCAACTCTTTGAACCTCCGTCTTCACTAATTTAACCCTTCTGTTTGCTCTCCTCCTCCTCCTTCTCTTCCATGCTGAGATTTTTGTTAATTTTTTGATCATTTCAGAAGAAAATGGAACAAAAACTGTTGTCTCAGACAAAATTAGATGTAAAATAATGAAGACCATGACATGTATTGACTTGAAGGATTAACAAAGCGAAAGATGCAACTAGAAAGAGGAAAACACAACAGATGAAAGTTTAATGTGCTGTTTTATTCAAAACGTATTCCACTGTTCTCATATCTGCAGAGAAACATCTACTCACCATCCACATCACCGCCTCCATCTCTTCAACTGCTCTTTATCAATATTTTTTGGGACCCTTCTCAAAGGGTACCAATCTTGCCGATCCAACCCACAAAGTCGAAGCTTGACATGCTACAATCCACTGATCAGTTAAAGGAGTCATAACTTCCTGTAGTGCTCGACACCAAGAACAACAGCCCCTTGATTAAATATACAATTGATTTTTTTTTTTTTTTTTTTTTTTTGTAATTTGAAGCCACATACCAAGGAAAAAATAAGACAAACAGCTGAATGCTGCTGTTCTCTTCTTTAGTTTTGGTGTTGCGCTCTTCTTTCTTATAGCTCAAGGCGGTCGTCAATACGCCACCCACTGGGGAAAAGTGTGGTTGGTCGTGGAAACAGAGATGAAGATTTATCCAACTATCCTCCATCTAACCGTCCTGACCCAACCTGGACCCACTGGTGGAAACGGGGCTTCAGTGACTTCAAATGTGGCATGGTTGTTGGTCTGAGTATTTCAGAAATATTTCAGCTCCACAGGGCGGAAACATCCCAAAAGCATGAATCCACCCTGCATTGTATCAGTGGTTCAGGCTGCTGCTGGTGTAATGGTATAGGGAAGATTTTCTTGGCCCGCTTTGGGCCCCTTATTACCAACGTGGCCTGATTTAACCACCACAGCCTACCTGAGTATTGTTGCTGACCATGTCCACCCCTTTATGACCACAGTGGAACATCTTTTGATGCTACTTCCAGCAGGATAACGCAGGATG
Source organism: Atherinomorus stipes (assembly GCA_023101725.1). Classification (NCBI taxonomy): domain Eukaryota; kingdom Metazoa; phylum Chordata; class Actinopteri; order Atheriniformes; family Atherinidae; genus Atherinomorus; species Atherinomorus stipes. The sequence continues at coordinate 197,158 of JALJCO010007737.1, read as the reverse complement.
CCCCAAAGCTCACATCATCTCCAACTGCTTTCTGGAACATGACGATGAGTTCACTGTACTCCAATGGCCTCCCACAATCCAGCAGAGCATCTTTGGGATGTGGTAGAACGAGAGATTCTCATTATGGATGCAGCAACTATGTGATGCTATCATATGAATATGGAGCAAAGCCTCTGAGGAATGCTTCCAAAACCTTGTTGGATTTAATAAAGTGGCTGATGAGTGTTGGCAGACTTTGACCTGTTGGATCCAGAACCAAACTAGAAAAGCATTCGGAAAGCACAGACCTCCACCAAGCAGCTCGACTCCCTCATTTTTGTGTTCTGGATCATAATATCCGGAATTGTCTCTGGATCTGGATCAACTTTTGAAACATGATAGAACTCATTGAGATCCTTTCCTGTAATTTTTTACCAAACACTTGGGCCATTTATCTGGAGATAAATGGAAAAATTCCAAAAATTTGGCCTATTAGGGTGATGTTAATGTAAGACTGTTTAGGCGCTGGTAAGGAGGTTTGATGTTCGCCATGAGGTGTCGGTCAGAACACACAGGTCACACACACACATTGATTGCCAGCTGTTCCAATAACCGGACAGTGCGTGTCTGGGTGGTGGCCTCGAAGCAATGCAAAGCTGAATTGCAAGAACACGAACATGTAGTAGAGTGTATTGCTCAGGCCCCTGACAGAGCTCATCCCACCATCCTGAAAGCTACACGCTCAGAGAGTAAGAAGAATGGACAACCTGGTCTCTTCCTTCTCTCTGGTTCCAGAAATAAAACAATGAAGATGTGGGATGTCAGCACTGGGATCTGCCTTATGACCTTGGTCGGACATGACAATTGGGTGCGTGGGGTATTGTTTCATCCCGTTGGACTATTCGCAATGAGCTGTGCTGATGATAAGACCATTAGGATCTGGGACTACAAGAACGAACGCTGTATGTAGACCTTCTTTGCCCATGAACACAGGACTCACTTGTACAGTTAACTGTCTTTACTGGTCACTCTTTATCACAACAGCACAGAAATGCAACAAACGACAGGCTTACAGGTGAGGAATTCCAGGCTAGTTAGGGTGAATGCTGGATGGAAACGAGTGTGGTCTATAAACACAGAAATACAAAGCCATGAGGAACATTCGTTCAACAAATAAACACATTCAAGGTATTAATTATTACTAATAAATCTCTTGCAGTTAGGCCTAAACATGCACATGTGTTCAAGGCTAACAGTTACAGTAACTGGCATGCAGGTCAGCTAGCTTAATAGCATCAAAGGCACATGGTGAATGGAGGAACACTTCTGAATAAGCAAATCAGTTAAATAACATTAAAGGCTAAATAAACATCCTGTTCAGGCAGAAATACAACTTGTTACTTACAGTTCTTCACAGACGCACACAGCTCACCATATTCAACTGGCTAGAAGTCTGTCCAACAGTCTTCTCTCCTCGTACTCACTGCTGCTCATAAGTTTCATTCATAAACCGTTAATAGAGGGACGGGCCTTCCGCTACGTCACCTATTGGTTTATGAAGAGCTAAAAGTGAAGCCAGTTGGGCTTTTCCCACCGTCATCATCTTCTTGTGTTACATGTGTCGTCACTCCTGGAAAAAAACTAAAATGGGCAAAGGCAAGGCCGCTCCGAGCTGCGGGGCAAATGATGGACAGCTGACGTACTCTGGGCTAAATGCTAGCCGAGCTAACTTGAAACTAACAGGAGCTAACGAAGATTAACCCCTAAGCGGTGGGGTAAAGGTAAGACACGCTTAGACTTGCTACTAGCTGACTAAAAACTACTGTTGTGCGACTCTGTTACAAACTGAGACCTCACCGCCCCTAATTATGTGTAATTTCAAGATTAAATAACATCTAAACGGATGAGTTATTAAAAAAAATTCACCCTGTCACAGGTGACATGAAGGTCAACTTGACCTATTAAACCCAAAATGACTTTTTGAACCAGGCTGTAAACATGTTTATATCTGCTGTCAGTTCCCTGATTTTGTGTCTTTGACGGACATCAATTGTTGGGAATTTTCTTTTTCCTCAATACTTGTGCAAATACCCATGAACTGCTTTCAGCTTCTGTTCAATGAATGTGAAGCAGGAACCTTGCTCGAAAAATAATGTCTTAAGCGCATGTGTTAATATCGATCAGCTCAATGAAAAATCAAAAACCAATCATTTTTGCAAAGACAGCTGCTGAAGAATCAGAGCTTCTTGTCATCTTTGTGTTCCCCGAAATTGCAGCTTCACTGGGCCTAACCTACATACTAGCCTTTTAAATAATCATGGCTTTATATAATGGTGAAGTGGACTGAGGCGGGCATGTTTGTGAGACAGTAGATGGAAAGATGCATCACCCTCAAGAATCTACTCAGACTAAATATTATTCATCACATGGACATGAATCATATAAATCCTTAACTCAGACCATGGCAGAATCCATTTTATCTTGGCACTTATCTGATCAGACCGCTCATTTTTCACACTGAATTCTCCCCACAAGTGCTTCTTATATTTAATTAACACACAGATTAAAGTTTGAAGTCTAAATTTGCTCCATTGTTGCACTGAATATTTACTTCAGCAGCCTGACAGCTTAAAGCTGGCAGTGAGCAGACATCCAGAGGGCGAGGATGAATCTGAGGCTTTGACTGATGCTGCTGGTAAGCCACAGAGGAGCAGCAACAGAAAAATCCCACATGAGTCACCTCTGTAGATTTGGGATTCTTTAGCCTTTTAAATCTCCAATTGCTTCAGACGAGGAGGTTTTCTGCCTCGGTGGTTTGGAAATTTGCTGCTATGATTTAGCTGATTTTGCTTGAGTCAAGGTCAGTTTAATCATTTTGTTCATTTAAGTTGCCACACAGATTCAAAAACATCCGGAGGCTGTATGAAATGTAAACAAAAACCGAATGCAATGAGTTGAAACTATCATAAACTCCCATTTTAGAACATAAACAACATATCAGATGTTGAAAATGGAAAATATGATTCTGATGTTAGCAACAAATATGTAAAAAGTCAAAACATTTGCAACAAAAGGCTGGAAAAGTAACTGAGGAGTGACACGACTGGCTATAAAAGGGACATTTCAGAGAGGCAGAGTCTCTCACATGCAAAGATGGACAGAAGTTCAACAACCAGAGACAAAATGAGCTCATGATTTCCATGCCTGCAGACATTTTTTTTTAGGGGTGACCAGAGAAGATAGCAGGGTGGTGGTCAAGGGTTATTAAAGGATAACTGACGTGACAGACCTGTGAAGGACTACGGCAAAAGAGCAATGGCAGAAAATGGTAGGTCTAGTGTAATATTTCTAATATATTTTATTTTTATGAGCTTATAAAGATTTTGACATTGAAATATAAACAAAGCATGCTGGGACGTGTTACTAGTACATAAAAGTTTATATAAATGAAAAAAAAAGGGTAATTTTTGCTGGGGTGGCCAGCTTCTTGTTCAGGGTGGCCATGGCCACCCCTTGGGGGTGCCATTGTCCATGAAAAAAATAAATGTCTCAGTTTCAACATTTGATATATTGTTTATGTTCTACTGGGAATGAAATATGAATGTGAATATAATATAAAGAGCAGCCATATCATGGCCCTGGGGGAGCAGTTGTTGGGAGTTAAGGACCTTGCTTAAGGGCCCATATTAGTTCACCCTTAGGCCCAATCCCAATATTCCCCCACTTTCAACCACTGGCCCTTACTCACTACCACTACACCCTCGAATTACAGCCACACAGGGTAGGGCTTTGTAATCTTCCCTAAGAATTGGGACACCACTTGCTGCATTTACATTCAGGCACGTAAGCGACTGCGCAGTGACGTTTGCACTTACGTCTCACCAACACACACCAGCAACAACACAGAGTTAACAGTTGCGGTTGTTTTTCTTTTTTTCATCATTCATCATGCTTTCGTTAATTAATAAACAAAACAACCACACGGGGAAGAAGTTGCCATGACAACTGTTGTCTCTTGTAAACTGCCGAAAAGCCTTCGCAAGCTTTTCATCGGTATTTTAGCCTAGCGAGTGTGGCTAGTGTGGCTAATGTTACGAACAAAAGTGTTATCTGTACATTTGTGAGTTTTCTTCTCTGAGTCCTGTTGCTCTCTGGAGGTTGCTGTTCTTTGATTCACGATGACGTACAGCTCTCTAACCCTTGTCTCTGGCCCTTCCTCAGCAAGTCAGCATCTGACGTCCCTCGCTCTGAAGGGCTAGATTCATACCCCCTACCCCTCATTATGTCCACTACCCATACATGCAAAGAGGAATTGGGACACCACTACCTTCACAGGAACGCTCAAAACATAGAGGTAGGGCTAAAAAGTAGGGCTAGTGGGTGTATTGGGACGCACCCTTAGAGCCACGCCGGGCACTCGAACCCTGTTTTCCTCACACCAAAGCTGTAGGCTACCACTCCCACAACGTCGCAACTCTTTTGGCATTGAGGCTGTACTATAACCCTATTATGTGTTATTGTAATGCATACATTATCTTTTTTGTTTGTTTTTTTGTTTGTATATGACATTCAAACTGAACAGTGATTGGTCAGGATTCTTTATCAACAGTGCAAATCCAAATTGCTGTCTGATAGAAAGCTTTCAGGCAAGAAGTCAAAGAGAACCAGACAGTGAGTCATATCAGTTCAAGATAAAGGGCATAAATATAGGAAAACTAAAGTCATTTTACTCCCAGAGTCTATTGAAATTCAGTTTTTGGGATGCATTCATTCTGAGACAGTGAACACAAAACGCATAGAACCTTTTCTTGGGCAGACTTACTACAATAGGGAAAATTAATTATACTTATCAGACTTTTCATTGCCACGGTTTCCTGATGCAATGCCTCCTTTCTACTCAGAGACAGAAAAACGACATTTTTCATAATTATTCATTTTATATTTTTCTGTACCTCAAGGACAACGACGAAGGTCAACTTTTACTGGATGTTAATGGATGTTTAGAAATCTTGCAGCATTAATGTATTTAATGTGGTTCGTAGCTGTCTTGAGCACCATCTCATCTTTTTAAATGTCCAGTCACATGGAACTATGACTAAGTGGGATTTTTCTCATTGAATCTGAAGCTCTATTCTGAGCTCTTATTGGTCTTACTTATGACTAGTGATGAGAAATAACGACAGATGAGTTTGTGTTGGTTAAGACAGAACATCAAACAAGCTAACTCTGCAAGTATAGCGTTTCCTGCTTGTTGTGCAAATATTAATACCAAATATAACAAAAAATATTAATTGTATTGCTGATGACATTGTTAAAACTGTTATTTGATCAACAAGGTCCATTTTAACAGGTTTACTTTTCTTTGAATCTGATGGCAGCACACCTTTAAAAAAAGTTGGATAAGGGGCAACAAGTGTCCTTATTTGCAGGTTTTTGTTCTTTTGCAGTTGGATTAGTTTCAGTCATTTGAGTTCTCTGTCTTGTTTCCTGTTTTGTTTATTTATTCTCTTGTGTTTGCTGTTTAGTTTACTTTCTACTCCAGATTCTGATTACCTCTGCCCACAACTCCACTACTTTCTGAACTTAAGCTAGCTCCTTTGTTTCCTGTCTTTCAGTACTGGACAAACTGATTGATCCAGGTACATCTGGCCATTGGTTACTCAGGTCAGGCACACATGGATTAATCAATTTGTCCAATAATGAAAGACAGGCAACAAAAGAGCTGACTTAAGTTCAGGAAATAGTGGAGTTGTGCATATAACCTATTGCTGGTGTTGGTTTGTCTGTTTGTTAGTTAGCAAAATATTTCAAAAAGTTTTGAACAAATTTGGATGAAATTTTCAGGGAATGCTGATAATGGCACCCGGAAGAACTGATTAAATTTGGTGTTGATCCGGATCACATCTGGATCCAGGAATTATCTTGACGATATTTTATCATTGCGAGATTGGGCCATATGGGGGAACTGAGTTACTTGGTGGAGGTCTGTGCTCTCTTAGTGATTTTCAGTTTCTCATTGTCTCACTTACATTCTTTTGCAATTTTGTAGTTAGTTCTGTTTGCATATGGACTGTTGGATTATCAGCAGTTTCTTACCTGAGTTTCATTATTATAACCCCAAATATTGCTACTTGACTTCCTTTCCTCTGTCATTGTCCTGCAGTTGGGTCCATTTCCTCATATCGTGCCCCTGGACTCTAACAACAAGGTTAAAAAACAACGAGCACAAGTCAAAAACAACTGGAGGAGCATTTGACAACTAATTAGGTTATTTGGCAACAAGTCATTGGGTACGTTTACATGGAGACTTTTTTTCCCTTTCGAAATGAAATCACTTTTATTTTCCTTTTTTTTTCTCTCAACTTGTCCTGTCCAGCATCATAGCAAGCAGAATGGAAATCCGATTGCTTTATTGTGTTGAACAGTTGCTTTGCCAAGGGGAGCTTTATGAGCACAAGGCTCCCCTTGATATCCTGTTTATTAATTTTATTTCTTTAATTAAACATTTGTTTATAACAGCATTCCATACCATACTGCTGTGCTTGACAAGGGAGAAATGAAATTTAGTGGAACAGAAAGAAAGGACTGAGGAAGAGGAAGAGAGAGAGAGAGAGAGGAGAGAGGGGGGGGGGGGGAGAGAAAACATGAATCCACTTACACAGTTCACTGGTGCATTTGTACAGAAATCCCTAAACAACATTCCAAGGTCTCTTTTGGAAAACAAAACAAGCAATCCCCCACAGGAGGACCTGCAGGTGGCTTAAGTATACTCAGATCATACAAACACACACAGAATTACGCAGAGAAGAGGTACAACCTAGTCAGCGCAATGGGAAGCAGTGTCACAGTGTCAACATGCATAATAAAGAGTGCTCTATGGTGATGCAGTCATGCAGATGCAGCCTCGTCTCTGCAAAGAGGAGGAAGCCCGCAAAGCTCATACCCAGGCCCCCAGCAGCCACCCAGAGGCCCAGATCCCAGCCACCTCCCCAAAAGAACAGACATGCATCCCCCAGAGGGCGGCAAAAGGCAGCCCTAGCTTGAGCCCCCCGTGGTCTTGGGGTCCAGGCCCCAGCGCCAAGGAGTAGCCCCCCCCCCCCCCCCCCCCCCCCCCCCCCCACCCCACCCGACCCAGGCGGCCCAACCGAAACCCAGGAGGACCAGACCCCCCAGACGACAACCCCCCAGGACAGGCCAGCCCTCACCCCGACGTCCCTGTCCCACACACCTGACACCAGGTCCGACATTTTGAAGTCCGACATCACAGCCACATCTTAATGTCAGCAAAAGCTTTTATTGACAATAAATTGTCGCTTCTAGGCACATTTATATAAACTAAAGTTGTGATTCGTAACATTTAAAAAAACATCCATTTTTGTAGATTTCCAACCAGGGGATGAGTCATCGCCACCTCATTCTTCTCATCAGAGTCTGGCCAAACCAGCGGCAGAGCCTCAAAAGCGATCGGTGTACGAGGACATCGATGAAGAGCTGCTGTCACAACAAAAGAAACAGTCGTTAATCCTTGAAGATGGGCTCGCAGCAATCACTCGTGAGGTGCACGCAGTGTCTGGTGTGGCACGGTCGCTGAGGCGAGACATCCGAGCCCTGGTCAGTGCTGTATCTGGGCTGACGATGGCCGTCAATACCCTGGCAAGAGGAGTGGATGATGGGGTACAGGCTTTAGTAAAGTCTGTCGATGCCAGCGGCCCAGGAATGCAGCAGCCAGAGCCTGGACAGAATAAGGAGAGCAGCACAAGCGAGACGCAAGCTGCAGGAGGGGTGGGCAACATGCGTAATTTGTGAAAGAGGAAAATTATAGGAAAACAATTATCTACAAATTTCGGCAAACTTTGAAGGATCAGTTTTGTTAAGAATAAACTTATGTTGAAGCATGTTTGGTGTGTTTTACTGATTTAAAGGATAAAAATGTTTTGCCCTCACCGTTCAAGAGAAAGTCTTTTGAATCAGAGTGATGCGGGTTTGCTGTCCTGCAATATTAGGCTGATGCGCCCCATGAGGCCCGTGGTTGTGATCAGCCACCTCGTCCTCCTCCTCCATGGCATCATACACCATCCCATGACGTTTTGCTATGTTGTGTGGCATGCAGCAAACAACAAAGATTTGGGTGACCTTTTCTGGGCTGTACAAAAGTGCTCCCCCCGTGCGGTCCAGACACCGAAACCTGCTTTTCAAGACGCCGAAGGTGCGCTCCACAATGTTTCTTGTGCGTACATGAGCCGCATTACAACAGTGTTTGCCGGCAGTGGTGGGGTTGAGCACAAGTGTCATGATGAAGGGGTGAAGGGGGTTTGCGCCATCACCTTAAAAACAGTATAAACCGCTATCACGTTTGTCCATGTGAGTAATGTACAAGGGAAATTCACTAAATTAACTTACCCAAAAGCCATCCATCTCCATATTCACCATCTCTCAGCTTTGAGAAAATGGCATTGTTCCTCAGAATGAAAGAATCGTGAACTGACCCAGGATTTTTTGCCACAACGTTTGTCATGATTTCCTCTGAGTCGCACACAACTTGTACATTGAGAGAATGTGTGTGCTTGTGGTTCCTATAAATATGCTCTCTGTTAGTAGGGGGGACAAGTTGCACATGGGTGCAGTCTGTTGCTCCAATAACTTTGGGAAAGCCAGCAACTGCATAAAAGCCAAGCTTGGTGTTATTTAATTCATCACGTGTGCGTGGGAACTGAATGTACATGCCGATCCTTCTTAATGTGCCTTTCAACACTTGTAAGAGGACGCTCGAAAAACTGCTTTGGGACATGCCAGCACTGATTGCAACGGTGCGCTGAAATGATCCAAATGCAAAATAATGCAGTGCTGCAAGGAGTTTTGTTTCGCAGGGTATTGCATTACTCCTCCTTGTGTCAGATTGCAAATCAGCCCTTAACTCATCCAGAAGTTCAAATATTGCAGCGCTGGATAGGCGATAGGTTTCAACAATCTTCTCCTCTGACATTCCAAATATATTTATACGAACAGAAAGATTCGCTCTCTCTGTCGCCTTCCCTGGTGTCGGTGCCTCCTTCTTGCAATTATTACTGCAGCCATGATGCAGTGCCAGTTAAAGCCTGGATCTTTACCCCCTCCACCCCAAACTTTTTTTTTTTTTTATAATTAATTTTCTTCCCCCCCCCCCTTTTTTACCTTCTTCCTTTTTTTTTTTTTAAAATATAATTTAATTTAAAATTAATTTATTTTAATTTTTTATATTTCCTATCTCCCCCCACCCCCTAATCTAACTCCCCTCCTTTCCCCTTCCTTTGGAAATCCCACCTTGGGGCCCCCCTTTAAAATTCCTTCCCAACTGGGAATTTCCCACTCCCAGGTCAAATGAACCACAAAACTTCACGAATTTAGCCCGATTTTGGCCCGACGGAGGCGTTGCAGACAGTCAATCACTGTCGTGCACAATTCTGCATTGTCGGGTCGCAGGACATCGTGTCTTCACTCCGTGTACTGTGACACAATCAGCGATTGGCGATTTGGCGTCTGCAATGCTCCATCACCACGACGCAGAAAGACTGGCATTTCAGAATTTTTTTTTTTGTCCGTCTAGTGTGACACGTCCCACGACATTGCCCTTCATGTTGACCAATAGGAGGACAGCGCGCCTTTCGCTTCTACCAGAGAGACGCAGGAGGAGGAGAGACGCAGCTGCTCTCTGGTGGAACAGAGGAGAGGTTTATGGAGCTGTGGCATCAGCTTACTCCAGAAAAAAAAGAAAAGCAAGACTGGATGTGCCAAATTTATTTTCAACAGGGTTAAACCTCCACGAACATTCAAAAGGGTGTATCTCTCTTGAATAAAACAGTATTTTATTAACACGAAACAAAACCACACGATGTGTGTGTTCTATCAGTAATAGTAAAAGTCAACAGTAGTTCACAGCAGGTCCAAACGTGCACAAATGTGATGCTCTCAAATAAATCAGTGACAAAGTCAAAGAAAAATCACTTTGTTTAAATAAAAACACTGCAACATAACGGACATTGCGCTCAATGAGATGAGCAAATATGACACTCATGCGCGCACTCGTGCACTCAGCCATAACTGTCCACAATACGCGTGATCATCAAAGCTAATTAACCATCTGAACACACCTTGTACTGGGCGCAGAATATAGATGCAGTAATGCTGCTGCTGCGCAGCTCTCAGTTTATCATGCGTATGTGATTTCATGTGGTTGCTGTGGTTTCCAGCGTGCGCTCTGCACTGATGAAGTGCAATGAATGATGTGAGGACGCACCTGTATGCGTTCGTATAGAACAACACACTTTATTTCACTTTATTGCAGTTTTTTAAAAGTAGCCTCACTGGGTCGGCTGGACTTTGCTCTCGTGGCAGCAGACTGTGGTCAGCCTGATGGTTTTGGCTTCGCTTGGCACTGGGCGTCCTGCGCGCGGTGCGTGATGCACCTGGTGGAAGCAACTGCGCTGATCAGAGCCCAGTTTCTTTCTTTCAAAGCTCTTTTTCAAAGATGAGCAGCGAGTCTTTCTGTGCGCATCGTGGATTTAATCCTGTTTAGCTACAACTGAAAACCCGCTCCACAGAACAACTGGAACAGGAACCGTTACCATGGAAACAGGCTCCACAGAACAACTGGAACAGGCAGAATACACACAAACAGTTCATGTTGGTCACAATAATGGAGGGAACTGATGTCTCCGTCCACTTTCCATTTCATGAATGACCCAAACAGTCAATTCAGAGACTCCAAACCAAGTGAGTGATGGACAGCTGCTTGTCCCGCCTCCCATTTCGTGTTGTCTTTTGTGACACCACGCGATGATCATACGGTTGTATGTCTGGTGTCATACTTGTAGTGTGACCACTCGCGAGTAACAAGACACCGTCCGATTTTATGACACAATTTCTGTTAATCTGACATAGTGACCATCGTGAACGAGAAAAAAAAGTCGTGTAGTCTGATCCTGGCTTAATACCTGCTTTTTAGATGTGCTATTTATAGGCGCAAAAATAATGCCTGCAATCAGTTGCACGTTTGATTAATCACGTTGCGTGTGTTAAGCTGAGTTGTTTGCATAATCTCCTCCCAATATTTTGCGCCTCCCAGCAGGAATGCCCAAATTGCATATTCATCACCCGCAGACGCGCAAAATGGACAGTGGGGCTATTTTGCCGATTAACAGGCGCAAACGTCTTTTTGCCCTGCTTTGTAAATCAGCTCCGGCGGATTATTGCGGGTGTAATGAAGATAGTGCCCAATATAACACGTACAAACCTTTAGTAAATCAGGGCCCAAGACTTTTTGACACAACTGCCGTGAAGTTGACTCACTCGAAACAATTGAGGCGGTCATCAAGAGCAACATCTGCTGGCTGTGGTTGTGTGGTGCATCTGAGGGGAAGCGTTGATAGGGGTCACTCACCTCAGGTCTGTCATCGGTCTGCCTGTCTCATCTTTGATTCCTCTGTTAATATAATTTGAAATTTCCCCCTGGGATAAATAAAGTGTTTGTCATTTAATATAAATGATAAAAAGGTTCTGTTAGGTTACATTGATTTAGATATCACAAGGTCATTGTGTATTTATTGTATATTAGTCTGCAGTAACAGAAGCTTTTGCAGCTATATCAGTATTTTTAAACAGGAAAAAGGGGCTTATGCAACTGGGATAGTGATTGTGCAACAACTGTTTTAAAATAAAATGTGAGACAAATGCTTGTGCAACTTTGTGCAGTTATAAGTTATAATTCAAAAGAAGTACTTTTCCAACAATGTTGGGTTTTAGCCTGCTCCTCCTCTGGCACACTGACTCTCCAGCTTTGGAGAAGACCCATTCATACAACACAGATGTGGCTGGCATGTGTACATACTGTCTTGCCAGTTTGGACAAGGTTGGGGTGCACGGTTGCATGTGTCACCCAGTGTTTGAGCGGATATTCACCTCCGGAGAAGTGAGGTCAGCCAGAAATCTTTGGATCTCGACCGTGGCATCTGTGGTGGCGCTCTGACTTGTATGGGTTGTGCCTAAACCAAACAAGAATTACTGTAAATGACAACCACCCTTCCCGTTCATTGCAGCACATCCAACTGTTACCCTGGCAATGACATCTTGCACAGATGTTTGGTAACCAAAAACTATTGTTTTGAATCAAGGGTCCAGAATGGCTGCCAGGACATAAACATGTTCAACTTGGCACCTTGTGTACAAAAATGGTTGCAGGTGTTGTCAGTTCAAAAGCTGTGGGATTCTTCAGTACTGTTGATTTGGTTGCAAGTTTGTATTGAACCATTTGGATGATTGGGCGGTGAGATGGTCTTCTCTGATGACAGTTCTGTAGCGGTGAGGTTGAACGGTCCAAGAATCTTTAGGGCAACTCCGGTACTCACGGGCCCGCGTCCTGCAGGAGTTTTCCTGCTGCAACACAACTTGTGACTTGAGAAGAGCTTCACATTAAGCTCTGCACAAGTCTACTCATCACCCATAAGTTGGAGTCAGGTGTGTTGTAGCAGGGAAACTCCTAATACCTGCAGGAGTTGGCAACTCCTGCCTAGAGGAACGGAGTTGGCAACTCCTGCTCTTGGCACTCTCAAATGGTTTCATATTCACCGCATACTTTTATTCTCCACCCCTCTAGATGTTCTATAGATGTTCTATAGATGTATTCTTTTAGAAATAATTGTTTTGATGAAAAAGTTGTAGTCATGACCTTTAAATGGTGGAGCTTTTAGCCTCGCCATACACAGTGAGTCAGTCTGGGTTCCCTCCATTGGAAAGGGACTTCCACTCCGCTAAAAAATTATGGACCAATCACAGAGTGAGGTGGGAGTTTACAAGGCGGGACATTACGATATGACTTTTTTGGCGACTCAGTTCTCTGACCATAAATAGCCAGAATGACAGCTGCAGAGGAGCGACGATATAACAATGCCCTTTCTGATGTCTAAAATTAGCTGCACATGTCCTTAAACCCGCAACAACTTGCTGTTCTGAGGGCTTTCCTCGTATAAAAAGACATTTCTCTGATTGGTTCTCTCTGATTCACTTTGTTCCTGTTAGTCCCGCCTCTCGCCTCACATTGGAAATCAGCCTCCAACGGAGGGAACCCAGACTGACTTGCTGTGTATCTCATGCATGGCGGTACTCAGGCTAGTGTACCAGACTATGGAGTTTTAGCCATGCAAATTAGTTGCTGTAATTCTGCATTTTTTCTATTTATCTCAAGTAAAATGTCTGATTCTGTACACAGAGAAATCTTAATTATTCCTTAATCAATACATAACACTGTATTTAGTATCAAACCAAAGTTGAACTTAATATATGTGTCTGTGACTGAACAGCAACATAAGCAGTACTGTACAGCATGTTGGTTCTGTGGCACATTTATCTCCTTGTACAGTCCTTCACTCATGGTGCAACTTGAACATACAAACTGTCCAGAATTTCTCAACAACTCTCTCTGAATGTGAACATAACAAAGGCAGCAGAGAACATAATTCAAATTTATAGGATAACAATCATAAAAGGTTAATTCCTGCTGAATTTGTATCTCCCATGAGCCTTTGTGGTCCTGATGTGTTGAGTTCTGAAAATAGCTTTGCCTCCTTTGTTGTTTGTGCATTCTGAAGCTGAAACAACTTAATAAATTTATTTTGAATGAATGTAAAAAACTTATTTCAGATTAGTGAGTGTGGTTTTTAAGTTGATTTCACTCAAAAGCGTAAGATTTAATCACCTAACCAAAATAATTAAAGGTTGAATATGAAACATTTTTTTTTAAAAAGCTATATTAAAACAAACAAACAAACAAAAAAAAAAACCTTTCACAAGTCTTTTGGAGGGGTGCAGAATGAAAGTACAGCATTTCCTTGAAAAATTGTAATTAGCCTGAGAACAAATATAAAATCAATTTTAACAGGTTCGACAATGGCTTTATATTTATACCTACAAGTCAATACAGGCCGCCAAGCTGCGAATACTCTGTGTGGCAATAGTATGTTGGGCACAGCTAGGCTGGCACTGGGAAAAATGATGGAGTTGGCAAGTCAAGCAGCTGCTTCAGAGCCCTGGAGATATTATCCGTCTCTGAAGGGGAGTGACCTGAGAAGAGCAAAAACTAGAGTAAATTTAGGTGAAATTACACTAAATGGACCCACATAAACATTTTCCACAGCATCAAAACATGGAAATGGCGACTTTCACCTGGATCAGTAAGCTAGCTGACTTGCTAACATGGCTGATGTTAGCTGTCAGTTATAAAATCCTCTGCAGTACTTGTTGGACATGCTGAGGGCTGCTGGTCCTTGTTGTATCGGAAGTGAGCCTGAGATCCCAGCAGCTGGAGTTGTTTTTATGCTGTTGCAACTACAACCTAGACACACGTGATGTCGCTGTTGTGTCTGTTCAACATCCAACCTTTAAGTTAAATCATTGTAAAGAAGTCCTTCACATCAACTACAGCCCAGATACTCTTTTTACAGTGCACTCAGGAGCTGGATGTGAACCATACAGGAAAAGTCCCCCAAAACCCACCAGGTTTTGGGTTATACTACTTATTGACCTCTCTTTCCTGGAGTCTATCCACCACCAGTCCTGATTCTGAATGAAATGAAAACTTTTTAATTTGTTTTGTCAGAAACTGGGACTGAAAAGCAGCTTATTAAGACTAAATGTCAGAGCAGTGCCATCTCTCTCAAAGGGTTAAAACATATCTCCCAAAAACCCCGATTTTATTTCCACAGCATCATCTGTGCAAGACTTCAGCAGGACTTACTTGCACCTCATATAGAAACATCTAGTTTAATTAAATGCTTTTATTTCTTTTTCTATGGATTTCTATTGTTATAAGGACACATTGTGTACACACCTACAGCTGTGCAGCAGTGTGTTGTTTTTCCTCTCTCACACTGAAGCTCACACTGGCACCTTCCTTCCTCTGACTCAGTGTTTAATGGCCGTGATCATTTGTATCTGCTTCACAGGCTGTTTATCGCCTGTCACACGGACGCCACTCTTCACCTCCGAATGTCACAGCGTTCCTTCAGCCCATCCGTAATGAAGAGGACAAGGTTGTCTTCCTCTGCAGGTAACAAAAAAAAAAAGGAAAAATGAGTAGCTCAGCTGCTGTGTGTGCAGCAGAAACTGTTCCAGTCAGCGCTTAAGCTGTGTGGAGTGATTCTGTATTAAGTGGGATTGAATTAGACAGGCTTCACTGTGGAGACAAGTGAATTTCAAGAGGCTTTACGTATGTAGAACAATGCTGTATTATCCACAGGATTGAGAACACATTCAGATGAGGAGAATCTGGCCCTCTCTAATTAATCATTAAAAAAGAAGTCCTTCAGTCCCGAAAAACTGGTGCACATCACAGCTTCAAATCTGACTTCCAAGCTTCGCTCGTTGCTGGCTGTTGTGTAAACTGCTGGACTGGAAAGATTTCAGATCACAGCTGATGGAGCACGGCGTGCCGGCCAAATGAATTTACCCTGAGAATGCAGACAGGCATGAGATCAATAGTAATTAGATTCCTAATGTGTTTCACTTTGCACAAGTTTGTTTACGTGGGACGGAGTTTGCTCGTGAAACTTCCCAAGGTGAACACTGGAAGACATTGGAAGTTCGACCTCATATTTCTCCATGAATCTTTAACACATCCAACACTGTCACAGAGGGCACAAACACTCGATATGTCTGATGAAGTCATGTCATGTCTGTTCAGAGCGGCGGTGGATTGAGTCGCAGCTAACTCCGTCTCCATTTACATTTCACATTTCCCCCTGGAATTGTTTTGATTCATCGTCTCATTTGCTTTTATTCATTTTCATTACAGTCATGAGCTAATGGAAGATTTGCAAATGTGCTGTGACACACCGTGCTTGATTACTGCTCCGCTATGAATTGCCTGACAAGCACGCCGGCCCCCCCGTCTCCCCACCCTTCATGCTAGATAAGTTAAATGAGAACTGTCACTAAAAGGCATTCAGAACCATGTAGTTCCAGGTACAACTCTTGGCTTGGTGTTGCAACAAAAACAGTCGCAGTGAGAAAATGTCACATGAAACAGTCACAAATCTGGTCTGAACTTTAACGACCACTTTTAAGCAATCACTTCATTTTAACATGATTAAGAGGATAAAAGGAGGAATTAAACATTTCTTACATGGCTTTGGTGTAAGCCATGAATGACTTGATAATCTTATGTGTATAAAGAAGCTTCTGAGGTGTTTCATTCGGTGTTATGTTAATTAGTTATATCAATGAGTGTTGGTATTAATAAATACCGGGCTGCACTGCTGCCTCACTGCATAAAGGTCTGTGCCTGTATACATTCCCTGCTACGGGGCGCCCGAGTCCAGTCCTCAAGAGCTACCATCAGCCTGGTCTTAAACAGGGGCAGGTCCATGATGGAGCGTTCTTCCAGGGGCAGAGACTTCCAGAGTTTTGGCCCGCCACTGCAAACACATGATCAACCTATTGTGTGGACCTGTGCTGTGGGACCTTGGTGTTCAGAGGACAAGGCTCTGCTGGGTTGGTGAGGGGTCAGCATGTTACACAGATAGAGTCACAAGGCCATGGATGGAGCCAAAACAAACATTGGATAGTGCCCCCAAAACATGTCAAAATTCTCTAGAACAGTGGTTTTCAAACTGGGGTTGGCAGCCCCATGTGGTTCGATATTTTCACACATAGAGTGTACAATTATCCCATAAATGTAGGGGTTTTGGGGCTACCAATATAAACACATTATTGCAAAAAGATTAATCTCTGAAATTAACACACTGATTTCTTAATTATTGCATAAATAACTAAATTATCACTAATGCCATGTTTAAAAATCCCAATTTGTCATTATCTCAGCGAGAGAAGCTGATTTTGGGCATGTACTGTAGGTGTCTTATCACAACAGTGAACCAAATACCAGAAAACATTGATCCTCCTTATTTATGAGGTTTCTGATAGTTTTCAAGTCGTACATGTAGAATTTTCATTATTGAGTGTCCAGAAACAAAGTTAAAACAGGTGCTTTTCTAAAAATATGAATTTGGTCCTATTTTACTGAGAAAAGCTGAATTTTGGCATTTGATTGCTTTTTCCATAGGTGTTAAGATAATTCAACAAAATCCACTTTATCCTCCTTATTTATGAAGATTCAGTTTCCAAGCCTCACATTCGGAGAATGGCCACAGCATGACCCACCCAGTAGATATATCAAACAAATAACCACTCAGTTTTGGGGGTGGGGGGTTGGGATCAGGAACACTAAAGTCTGTTTTTCTGGGGGTCGTGGCTACAAAAGATTGAAAACCTCTGCTCTTGAATATTTTCCTCATCGTATTCACTGTTTTCTAGTTGCTTGGTGGATTGAATGACAAAAAACCCAGCACATGTGGGCTGTTTTTATAATTTGGCACCTCCTCCTCATGCTGGTCACCAGACTAGTCATATTTAGCAGTGGGAGGATGTTCCATTGCTCAAACGGGAGTTAATGATCAACCAGCCACAGTAACACAGTAGTACACCATGCTGACCCCAACAATGCGCAGTGGTGTTGAAGTCTGGACTTTAGAGGCCATTCCATCCTCCACTGCCTATTTTGGAGGATTCTGGGGGTACTCTGTGATCAGCCAAGGCGTTATCACACTGGGATTTCTGGGGAAAAAAAAGGGGGAATGGGAGAAAAAATATAAATGAAACAAAGAAAGGGAAACAGCCTATGGTTTCCATAATCATAACAGTCATTACAATAACAATATATGTAATACTCATTCACATTCTATTCTAGCTATTCCCGTTCAGGGCTGTGGGGAAGCTTGAGTCTATCCCAGCAATGGGCTATATGCCACTCCACTATTCCTAATTTCAGACAGCACCTTTTGCTTTCATTACTGGTTGAACTAATACTCCAGGTGTGTCTGGCCAGTTACTGAGGTCAGACACACCTGGAGTAATTAGTTCAACCAGTAATGAAGCAGGAAGCAAAGGTGCTGTCTGAAATTCAGGAAGTAGTGGAGCCGGGCATATAGCCCATTAGCAAGCAAGAGGCAGTTACACCCTGGACAGGTGGCCAGTCCCTGGACTTAATAAATATACTGTATATCAAGAAACAGTTAGTCAATCAGTCATTTTTTGCACCGCTTATCCAGTTTAGGGTCACGGGGGTTGCTGGAGCCTATCCCAGCTATTAACAGGTGAGAGGTGGGGTACACCCTGAACAAGTCGCCAGTCGGTCGCAGGGCCATATCAAGAAACAATGAAGAAAAAATAATTAAATGCATAGAAAATAAGATCAGGTAGCCTATAACTCTTCATCCAGCTGCTATGTCTTCACATGAAGTTAACAGAAAATATAATACAATCTTTAGTTGCTATGTCTTAACATGAATTTAACAGAAAATACAATACTTAAGAGCATAACATATAATTATCAAGAGTACCTGCAGAGAGAGAAGTACAGAAAAACAAACTGCAGCAACCAGCAGAAAGCAGATATCGATCCACTGATTATAACATTGGCAACTGAAGCTAGACACTAATCTTTCAAACCTCATCTTTAGTTACAAGTAAAATGATTTTAGATATATTTTTTCAATTAAATGAAGAACATTTTGGAAAATATAAATAGCCATTTGACTGAGGCAAATCATTTACTTCGTGGAGGACTAGTCTCCTGGTAAGACAGTAATATAGAATTGAGGCTCATCAGCATAATAATGATCAACTATTTTGCCTGTTTCAATGACCCAAGCCAAAGCCATGTAGAATGAACAATAGAGGGCCCAAAATGGAGCCTTAGGGAACTCCTACAAGATATTTCATTTGAATAGAACTTTAGTTGCCAAATGAAGAAGTAGTCCATGTCTTTTATGTAGGATTCCAACCAATTTGGACCTTGACTTGAGAGTTCCATCCATTTTACCACTAGATTGTGGGGCACTAATCTTTGGATGCTCATCGTTGGTCCCAAAGACAATAATGATTAATATTGCTACTACCTTTACATGGCTGTCGGTCAACGAATGGTAAGATATCAATAGATATAAACACTTTTAGAAGAATTCAGTATGTGGTTTGAGGTACCTAATGCTAAGGCCAAAGCAGACAACCCAACTGCTCATTAAGTTTAGATCTTTGGTCCTGAAGGAAAAAATGGCTTCAGGGAAATGAGTTTTTTTTTTTTTTTTTATACTCAATTGCATAGCAACAAGAGCTGTCAGTACTGTAGATGAAAGAGATCATAGCAGTGTGGAGAGTCCCAAGGTTCTGTCACTATCCTTCAACCAAAGCGGTAGTTTAATTGTGTAGCAGTTAATAGAAGTATCAGTATACAAAATCAATGTTAGAGTTCTGTTGTGGCTGAACACCCTGACATCTGAGACCTGAGCTGTGTTCAGTTGGTGTAATGGGAATCAAATAAAAGCTCAAATTACAGAGCTGTAATATTCACCAAGCAATATATTCACTGTTTGGTGTAGTAAGCTCCATGTCCTTGGTTCAACTTTATCACATGTTTTATGTTGACCTCTCTTCTCATTAACTGTATAGCTGAACCAATGTGAAGAAATTTTTTATTTTATTTTTACATATGTTTTACATAAGTTGTGTGGCCGCATTAAGTAAATGATACCTTTACTATCTTATATTACCTGAATAATCACTCATCATCCACTTTATTAGGTCCACCTTGCTCGTACTGGGTTGGACTGTTTTTTCCCCTTAAATACTGATTTAATTCTTGGTGTCATAGATCCAGCAAGGAGTTGAAAACATTCCTCTGAGATTTTGCTCCATTTTGACATGATAGGACCACACAGTTGCTGCATCCATGATGAGAATCTCCCGTTCCACCACATTCCAAGTCTGCTCTGTTGGATTGAGATCTGGTGACTGTGGAGGCCGTTGGAGTACAGTGAACTCATCATATTCAAGAAAGCAGTAGGAAATGATCTGGGCTTTGTGACATGGTGCATTCAGGACAACATTACTCATTCGTTTGTTCATTCTACTTAAGCAATGATGAAATGAAGGAGTTTTTGCTGCAGATAATGTCTTATATAGAGGCTGCCCCGTATCTCCCATTATATGGATGTAGACTGAAGTGCGACTCAACGTAATATCTTCTGAAGGAGTCAAAATGATTCAGAAATATCACCGGTGAGGAAATGGATGTAAAAACTCCTAGAAATGAGATCCAGATTGAAAAAAAAGAAGGTAATACTTTAACACCCCACAATGTAACTTTTAACAATTTTCTCAGTGAAGTGCCCCCTATTGACGGCTAAACTAGCATCCATCTTACATCATACTGTACTGTACTAAGAGCTCACTCCAGCCAGTAAAAGACAGTCTTATCGTCTCTCTTGTTCTGTCCCTTCCTCTCTTTTTTTCCTCTCATCCTCCAGTAATGTTTTCTTGTGTTTCTTTGCCAAATCCGACATTATGTGCGTTCAAAACACCCGCTACAGTATGTTCATGTCTGGTTCATATCCGTTTGCTAGTACGTGACGCGGTGTGCAACCAATAGTCTACTGCAACGTCACGGCCGCATCCCAGATACAAAAGTTACATAGAGCAGTTTCTGAACCTTAGGACTCAGTGACGGCATGGAAATGTGCATAATGAATGTTTGTTTGCCATCAAAACGAGTCAGAAACACATATTTTTAAGGTCAAAAAGATACGTCGTAGGTCTTTAAATCTCCTTTATTCCTCATCCTGATGCTCAGTTTGAACTTCAGCAAGTTTTCTTCACCTTATATGACTCCCTTGGTCAGGTCATGGGATTTCCTGATTAAATAAATGTAAAATAAAATGTTTAAATGCCATGAGTTGCTGTCATGTGATTGGCTGATTAGTTGTTTGTGTTCACAGTAAAGTGAACAGGTGGACTTAACGAAGTAGACCGTGAGTGTATACTTGTGATGTGTTATCTCATAGTGACTGAAAAGAGTTGCAAACATCGCTGAACTGTTAAATGTAACTCATGAATTGCATCATATGTTAGTCTGAAATGTCAGGAAAGTTTAATGATTACTTATTCATATTTATCTGACACATATGGACCGTCATCCCACTCTGGTGTCAGGAGGAGTCCAGTCATTCATTGGAACAGAAATCTCACTCATTATTCAGTGACCTAATTTAGGTCAATTTCCCCTTATCGTCATCTTCAGGCCTGGCAAAGCATTAAATCAGTTTCAGGGTCACATCTATCCTGGAGTAATTAAGTGTTGCTAATTGACCCTGCAGTCCAATCCTGTCAATCACTGAGGAATAGAAGCCGGGCTAAGGGTGGATGCTGGTAAAAATGAGGAGGAGGAGATCACAGAGACCAGTTGCTACATCACTCTACTGACTACTCAGGATGTCAGCTGCCTTCTCAATGACTTCATTTCACTCTGCGAGGCTTGGAATGACTTTGATGCAGAATCTGAGAAATCCACATTGATTGTGAACCTCAGCATGAAGCATTGGTCTCTTGAACTGTTTTCATGGTTGCTGATGAGCTCCCAGCAGGTGTTGGATATGCTGCGGGAAGCTGTGTCTCTGATGTCGTGAGTCCCGAGGCTGACGACATCACTGGACACTGAACAGCGTTGACTTTGGCCTGTCTAAACATGAACCAGACATATTTAACATAACACTTTTGCCCTTTCTGTCAATGTTTGTGCATGTGTGTGCATGTGTAGGCAAATAAAATACCCAGTATACATATATGCTTGAGCTGGGCTATTGAACGCTACAACTTTATCCTGCTTCAATGCATTCATTTATATATATATATATATATATATATACATATATATGTATATATATATATATATATATATATAATATATATATATATATATATATATATATATATATATATATATACACACAACAGGAGTGATGGTACTGTGGAGACAAATTCAGCCTATTATCACTGTGCACGTGCAATGCATGATTTCTAAACTGTGCAAACAATTTCAGATTAGTGCACATTGTTGGGTATTTCCAAAAGTGTGTTCAAATGTACACAAAAATCAAGCAATTATTGATGTTTAATTAACTGACACGCACTCAAATCACAAAAATACACAATTGAAATTTTACATGCAGATCTATTACCTTCAACATTATGAATGTGATTTACCTTTTCTTTTCTACTTTGAGACAGACTCCAAGCATACAAATGGTTAACACCAAGTGCCTGATTTGCATGGACAAAACTTCATTTACACAATTCAGGTTCACACTTGTGTATGTATATAGATGATGTGCAGTCACGTGACATGCCTGTGTGCTGCCGCCACATTGGACGACAAATTTCCGTATTGTTCTGCACTAACAGAATGGAAATGATCCCTCTAAACTGCGTGTCTGTGCAATTGTATTCACCTCATTCAATTTTTTTCTCTCTCTGTTCTGTTGTTATTTTTGTCTGTTTTATACTGAACAACTGCCAATAAAGTTTAATAAAAAAAAAAAGAAAGAAAGAAAAAAAAAATCGGACGGAACCGGTGTTTTTTTACATGCCAGATGTTTGCGCTGCTCCACTTTCTTGGACCTTTTTAGATAAACTATGTGGGAACATCAGCTGTCACATCTCAGACAGGACAACGTTACAATCCCTCTTCCTCATGCAACAGAGGGGGGGGGGGGGGGGGGGGTGGAAATCCAGCCAAAAATAAACAGTAGAATTATTAACCACGTTAGTCACTTAGCTCTGTCACGTCTGACTGGAAGCGATGAGGAAGCCTCGAGGCTTATCACTACCTACATGATAATAATAATTCCTCTTATTATTGTTATAATTTTTATTATTATTATAACACATTTAATTTAAAAAGCATCTTATCAGACCACCCAAGGACACTGTAAAGAGCAGATAAAACATAAAAAACAGAAGGCTAAAACACAAAACCACATAAAAACATTGGATTGGTACAGATGGACTTGGGTAGAATAAGAGTGTCTGTACAGAAGCGTTTTGAGAGGGAAATGTCCACTGAACGGAGATCGGGAATTCCAGAGATGAAGCAGAGTAATACACAGTAATAACGTTGGTCGTGTTTTGTTGAAAGAGTTGGGATACAATCTTTTTTACTTAACAGCGGATATAAATTTTTTATTCACAAAATGTGACCATTTAGTTGCAGTCTGGAGCCCTGTGAGCCTCTCTCTCTCAGACCGAGGTGCATGTTCTACACATCGCTCTTGTAGCCACAAATTTAACTTTCTCTGGTTGTGAGTAAAACCGTGAACAGTGCAACATGTTCCCGAACTGTGCAAGAACTTTTCTGGGGAAAATTGTTTAGAAATGTTATGAACACTCTTTGTTGTTAAATAAACTGCTAGCAGAAATAACAATTTACACGAGTCAGTGGCCAAGTGCTATTTCTAGTATCTCACAGGAAGTTAATCGCATAATCGTTTGTACATTCGTTAGCTCAGGAATAAGGTGGATTGGAACATTGTTGATGAGTCAGCATGCACATCAACAACAAATGAAGTCCGTAGGACCGTACCTGATATGAAGTGTTCACTGCAAATTCGGCTGGTAAAACTGGGCAGCCAGTTTTCTGTTTTTGCAGCGGACACCTATTTTGCACATCTGTCCTCATTTGCAAGGAATCTAAGAATTGACACCCTCCTTTTGTCCTTGTCTGTTGGTACAACCAACCGCTGAACAAGAAATAACCATCCTCGGAAGATTTTTTCATATATATGTCTAAGAGTGCGTTCTCATTTTTTGCCGTCCAACATGGCGACGAGGAAGTATCATGTGACACTGTGACGACACCTGCACGTCCTCTATAGATACATATAAGTTGCAATCAAAATTATTCATCCCCCAGTGCAAATAATGTTTATTGGCAAAATGAACAAATAAGCAACTGTTTGCCATAAACAAATCAGCAAGAATATTTAGATAACAGTTTAATGAATTTATTTGACGTTGTGCCACTCAGTCAAATCCAATGCACAATGAGCGAGTGTTTGTTGGGCCTTCCAATTCAGCAATATATATGCACTGCAGCCTCACAGGAAGGTCACTAGTTCAAGCCCCGGCTGGGGAGGGGGTTGGACAGTTCCAAGAGTGGCTTTCCTGTGTGGAGTTTGCATGTTCTCCCCGTGTATGCATGGGTTCTCTCTGGGTACTCCGGCTTCCTGCCACCATCCAAAGACATGCATGTTAGGTGTAATTGGTCACTCTAAATCGTCCCTTGGTGTGAATGTAAGTGTGAATGGTTGTCTGTCTCTCTGTGGTGGCCCTGTGACAGACTGGCGACCTGTCCAGGGTGTACCCCGCCTCTCGCCTGATAATTGCTGGGATAGGCCCCAGCAACCCCCCTCGACCCTGAACTGGATAAACAGTAGAGAAAATGAATGACTGAATGAATGATTTATATATCTATAGCCCCTTTTAGACTTGCACCTGAAAGCGGTAATAGCACAGACTTTGTCCTTTATTACGCTTGCATTCAAACATGTGTTCCGATCTTTTACCTCGGAGATCTACCGAACATGTGCCAGCTGGTCCCCATGTCATAAGAGCAGAAATGTTGCGGTAAGTCGTTTTGGCTGATAGCACAAGAAAATGTCCCGGACAGGGTCGACCTATTGTGTTGACTTGTTGTGTTGACTTATCTGCAACATATCCTGATGTGTGAAAGCACCCGGGACACAATAAGTCCGCAAGGAAGCGGCATGTTTGAAAAGAGGTATAAACACAGCCCTGCGTTCTACTGTTGTTTTTCTTCGATTTGATCTCACCAAATGTTTAAGTGATCGCCAATCACGATCATTCAGGATTTTTTTCCGGCCACATTTCTTCCTGGAAGGCGATGGGTCCCCACTATCCTTCCAGTTTTTAATAATGCGTTGGACAGTTCTGAACCCAATTTTAGTAGTTTTTTTTTTTTTTTTTTTTTTTTTTTTTTTTTTTTTTTTTTTCTTTTTTTTTTTTTTTTTTTTTTTTTTTTTTTTTTTTTTTTTTTTTTTTTTTTTTTTTTTTTTTTTTTTTTTTTTTTTTTTTTTTTTTTTTTTTTTTTTCTTTTTTTCTTTTTTTCCCCTTTTTTTTTTTTTTTTTTTTTGTATATGCACCCACATCCCAGATGTTAATTTGTTCCTACAAGCGTGCTAATATATACTCTCTGGGATGTTCCCCCGACATCTTAGCAAAAAAACTCCACTTTAATATCAAGTGTCAGTTATGGAGTGCTGGAAAGATTCAGCTGGTTCGTGTTGGATTATAATTGAACCGAATTGGAGCTACTCCCATTACCGAGCATCTGCCTCCCAATTAAATTATAGCATGTTATAGTTTTCTTTTTGTTTTTACAATGTCAGAAATGTCATACTCATGTGTTTGTTTGATATGAACATGTACCAGTGCGTTAATCCCTCTATATTACATCATTTGTTGGTGGTTTCCATTCTCATGTCTAATGAGTAATGACATACTGGATAAAAGGTCTCTCGGAGACTTGATATTTGTCTATTTATGCATTTAAACTCTTCATTTTCTCACATAACCCAAATGTAAAAAGAGGACTTTCGGTTCAGAGGGAATTTTCACACTAATATCTGAGTGCCAAGACACAAATCAATTTCAGCAGGCAAATGGCTTTTTGATTAAGATTCCCCAGGTGCCTAATGAAGAAAGCTCTCACTGCTGCTTTGCAGTCGTATTGGAGGGGAAGTTAGAATCTATTAAAATGGAGAGCACTCATCTGGAGATGCCACATGGTTAGTGGGAAGCTTGTAGACCTCGGGATGTGAGGGATGAAGCAGGAGAGGCATTACAGATGGATGGCAGGCAGTGGGTGTATTGATCCCACACCAAAACTCATCAAGCCATTCCAAGAAAACGTCTGAGGGAATCAGCAGTCAGTCTACCTGGCCCTCACCATTCCCTGGGTGGCTAATGACAAATCTGCAGCTATATGTCATATAAACATTAGGAAACATGTGACATTTATCACCAGCTCCTGTTACAGAACCCCACCCCACCGCCCTCCGGGACAGTAATAGTGTTCACGTGGCTGTTACATGATCAGCTGGAGGCTGAGATGTCAACAGAAATCAAGGTCAGGGAAGTTGCCAATAAACATGGATACAGATGGGAAAAGTTTTGATATACAGGTACAGAGAGATGAGGGCAGGGCTGTTTATCAGACATAATTAGGTGCACATCAAGCAGAGCAGAGGAATTTGGAAGTATATGAATAACACAATATGTGATATAAAAATACACTATATTGCCAAAAGTATTTGCTCACCTGGTCTTGACTTACAAATGAGCTTAAGTGACATCCCATTCCTAATCCATAGGGTTCAATGTGATGTTGGTCCACCCTTTGCAGCTAGAACAGCTTCAACTCTTCTGGGAAGGCTGTCCACAAGGTGTAGGAGTGTGTTTATGGGAATTTTTCACCATTCTTCCAGAAGTACATTAGTGAGGTCACACTCTGATGTTGGATGAGAAGGCCTGGCTCTCAGTCTCTGCAATAATTCATCCCAAAGGTGTTCTATCAGGTTGAGGTTAGGACTCTGTGCAGCCCAGTCAAGTTCTTCCACACTAGACTCTGCATCCATGTCTTTATGGACCTGCTTTGTGCACTGGTGCACAGTCATGTTGGAAGAGGAAGGGGCCAGCTCCAAACTGTTCCCACAAAGTTGGGAGCATGGAATCATTCAAAATGTCTTGGTATGCTGAAGCATTCAGAGTTCATTTCACTGGAACTAAAGGGCCAAGGCCAGCTCCTGAAAACAACCCCACATCATAATCCTTCCCCCACCAAATTTTACACTTGGTACAATGCAGTCAGACAAGTACCGTTCACCTGGCAACTGCCAAACAAAGACTCTTCCATCAGATTGCCAGATGGAGAAGCATGATTCATCACTCCAGAGAATGCCTCCACTGCTCTAGAGTCCAGTGGCGGCTGCTTTACACCACTGCATCCCACACTTTGCATGGTACTTGGTGATGTATGGATGGATGCAGCTGATCACCATGGAAACCCATTCTATGGAGCTCTCTGCGCACTTGAGCTGATCTGAAGGCCACATGAAGTTTGGAGGTCTGTAGTGATTGACTTTGCAGAAAGTTGACAACCTCTTCGCACTATGCACTTCAGCATCTGCTGACCCCGCTCCATCAGTTTACGCGGCTGACCACTTTATGGCTGAGTTGCTGTCGTTTCCAAAGACTTCCATTTTCTTTTAATACAGCTGACAGTTGACTGTGGAATATTTAGGAGCAAGGAAATTTCACCAATGGATTTGTTGCACAGGTGGCATCCTATCAGATTTCCATGCTGGAATTCACTGAGCACCTGAGAACGACACATTCTTTCACAAATGTTTGTAATGTTTGATGATGACCCGGATTTGGTTCTCAAAATTGTTTTAACTGCAATTGTCTTTATGATGTATCAAACCCTTTTTAGCAAAGGTGAATCTGCAACATAGACAGCTGTTCCAACTAACTGCATGTTAAGCTACAATGCTGCATCAGATAACCACTGAACTTTACTGTTAATCATTGAAGTTCTGTTTGGGAGAAAAAAAAATCTATCTTGAAATGAGCAGTGACGTTTATCCACTTAAAAACTTGGTTTCTAAACAGAACACACAGATTGGTCTGTGGTGGAAACTTTGTTGAAAAGACAAACTTTACAGGAGCAGAATATGGTGCATGATCAGACAGTACAAAAACAAGAAGCTTGACCGCCATCAAATCACATACAGTACGTGCAGATCTGCACATATCACACATCTAAAAGATGGCGTTCTGATTACATGTAGTGTCACATGGAAATACTAGATTGGAATAGATCATTTTAACATTACATACATTTAAACATAACATTACATTATTAGTAGGGATGCAACGATCCACCTTTTTGACAGGACGGAGTGGCGCACGCAGTGGTGTCCGTGTATTTAAATGCCACACGTGTACTTTACATTTTCGTACTTTCTCACCACCTCGATCAGCTGTTTATTAAAACTATCTGTTCAATGTTGCGTCTGCAGAAATGCGGAGGTGACAACTACGTGCTGCGTTAACCCCGCCCGTATCAAATGTCCGACCAATCACACAATATTTCTCGGAGCTCCCCGAGAAGAAAGTTCTGGTCAGCCGAGGGGTCGAGGACAAGCCGAAAGCGGTCCTCAAACGCATCCGCTTTGTTCTCGTGGCCCCAAGAACAAGAAGAAAGCTCTCACTTCTCTAAGAGTATGTAGCAGCCTTTAAAATGAAACATTCAGACAAAAAATCATCATCGCCATCACCTAAACATAGTTGTCATCAGTTTAAATAATAGGAAAATAGAACTAGAACTGGGCGATCTGCACAAAAATTCATATCTTGATATTTTTCAAATCACAATACACGATCTATATCTCAATATTTTACTTATGTCAATTAACCAAAGAAACCATTGTAGGGTTCATTAGAGATCAGCAGCAAATTGAAACATGAGACTGAAATTACAGTGGCGGTAACTTAAATCCTCCTAAAAAAAATAAATTTTCTTTCTTTAAGTTTATGCTTAGAACACATGTTTGTGGAAGGTGGTGGCGATGCTGCTCCATGCAGATGGGTAGGGAGATGGGTGAAGTTGTGTGAGATGAAAACAAGCACAGGAGAAAGGGGTAAAAACAGTGGCTCTGTCACTGAAATGTTAACTCATAACAAGCTATCTCAATAGATGGGTTTCCCATTTACAAACATTAGCAGTTGTGCGTGCAACCAGGGGACAAAAAGCCTGTGTTTTGTATTGCAGTCTACGGCCAAACACGCACTCATATCATTCATAAAAATATAAAGTAACCTGACGAAACAAACAGAGATCGTTGTGTTTTAAATTATACTGAATAAATCTGTATTTTGATGACGAATAAAAAAATATTGACGCAGTGTTGCTGTTTTGTGTTTCTGTTACCATTACTCTAACTTGGCAAGGGAGTCATCACCTGGAAACGCCATTTTTCTTGTTAAAACATGGATATTAGTAGTGTTAGACCTCATTTTAAAATTTGCCTAAAAAACTTGAGTTAGAAAGTGGCTTAAACTTTTGTTTGGACTCTTTATTAAAATCAAAATAGGTCACAACCGTCTGCTGTCTACAGCAGGTTCAGCTCCGGTGTCTTCACCACCTCCATACTGTACAGGAGCAACTTTCACTAGTTTGGGATTAAACCAGGCAAAGACCACATCAACACTGCATTTGGAAAGGAGGCGATTCCAACTGTTAGGGACTCACCTGCATTGCTGTCAGTAAGTCTTGCTGCTTGTATAACATTATGCTTTAGTTGTGTGTGAAAACCTGGTAGACACTAGATAGACAAGCTACCTGCTAACAAGCTAACGGTATAAACTCAAACGCCATCTGATTTACAACCCCCATACTTCGTATTAAATCTCTGGGATGCGTTGTTATGCGTTGTGAATGTTTGTAAACGGCTCCACAATCAGTTTTTTTCTTCTTTTTATTTTCAGTGTCTGAGCAGAGGACAGCTGTTACACACAGCTACAGTGTTTACCGCTTACAGCATTGTGATCAAGCGGCAACCTCCGGTGGCCAGCAGTGATGCAAACCCGGAACTTGACATTTTCTGTAATCCTCCCTTCATCCGCTAGGGGCTGGCTCCAAGAGCGAGCAAATCCCCACAGACTCCCATGTTAAAAACGCCAACTTCACAGCAGAAATAAACAGGTTTACAGCCTGGTTCAAAAAATCATTTTAGGTTTATTAGGTCAAGTTTACCTTCATGTCAACTGTGAGGGGGGTGAATTTTTTTATAACTCATTTGTTTAGATGTTATTTATTCTTCAAATTACACATAATTAAGGGCGTGTCCTTATGATTGACATGCGGCAGACCGGAAGCTCCGCCTGCCGACCAGAGGCTCCTAGTTAGCTCCTTCTTTGCTCTTAATAAGGTCTCAGTTTGTTACAGAGTCGCACAACGGCGGTTTTTAGTCAGCGAATTGCAAGTCTAAGCATGTCTTACCTTAACCATGCCGCTTAGGGGGCTTATCTTTGTTAGCTCCTCTTAGTTTCGTGTTAGCTCAGTTAGCGTTTAGCCCACAGTACGTCAGCTGTCAATCATTTGCCCCGCGGCCGCGCTGTGCCCATTTCAGTATTTTCCTGGAGTGACGACGTACGTGACACGGCAAGATGGCGACGGTAAGACACGCCCAACTGGCTTCACATTTCTCTATTCAGAAGAGACCGGAAGCTACGTCCAGTAATTATATACAGTCTATGGTTGTGATGCAGCAGATCACGGCAGTGATTAGTACCAGTCTCCTGACTAGAACACGGGACTCATTTCTGCCACCGCGGTGGTTTAATCCGACATGGTGACCATGGTGAACGACTGAATAAATCATGTAGTCTGAACCTGTAGAAGTTATCGGAGAGGGTTTTCTGAAGATCAGTCACTCCTACTGTCCTATTTTCACCATTTTTAACCATTTACATGTATTAACGTTTTGATTTTTGCAGCCGAACAAATACCAGGACTCAAACATTATATTTCCTCGACACTTTCACGTCATATCTTGACCTCATCTGCATTAAAAGTCGAGTGTTGCAGGTAAAACACACGTCTTCTAATAGTTCAATAATGCTTTTCCTGTGTTTTCTTGCACCCTGGTTGCGCGTGGATCCTATCTGTGACGTTGCTCGGAAACCCATCTATATAAACAATATCATTCTACATTGTGTGACGAAATCTTGATACATTTGAAAATCTTGATATATCGCCCAGCCATTGCTGAAATGCAGCTGTTTCCTAATGACTCATTTATGCAGGTATGCCTGTTTTTGTTACATAGATCATAATGAAGAACGCTTTGGTCTATAAAACATGGCCAAAATGGCAAAATCATGTCATTAACACTTTAACTTTACATTTTTTACAATTGTTGCAAGACTTTATGATATTTTGTTTCCTTGAGCTGGTGGGAGCATGTTGATGCTGAACAATAGGGGGCCCAAAATGGAGCCTTGGGGAACTCCACCTGTCATTTTTGTTTGAGTAGATCAATGGTTACCAACTGATACAAAGTACATATCACAAGTTTTGAAGTCCGGTTTACAGGTTTATTAACAATAAGCAGCAAATATTAAGATTATTTGATGAATGAACCTGAGTTGTTGTGAGCAGGCAGACAGCCGATGATCCCGGTGGAAGAGATTTATTAAGGATTACAGGGAGGAAGAAGTAAGAGATGATTGGTAAGAGGCAACAAGAAAAACATGGATTACTGGAAATAAGCACGCCTCCCGCAGCTGTACCACCAAAGGTTGGACAGTGAGGTGGTGGAGGTGATGGTGAAACGAGGGCTGATGTCCTGCAGGGCTGATTAGCTTGATGGAGAACAACTGTGACTAATGAACCTGCCAGAGCCGAGAGGCAACTTGGTTCACACTCAATCTAACACCAAAAACAACACAGGACCACCTCTGCATCGATGACTTCACCAGGTTATCATGTGAAACTATAGAGCATCATCACACAGATTAACACAGCAGAATTCTCACATTAAATATCCTTCAGTCTATTATTTTTACCTACTTAATGTGTCCATCAGGTATTTTTTTTTTTAAACCTCCTGAGAATAACTGTCCTCACTTACGGACAAAAGTTCCTCACAGCTTTTCAAACTGGCTCTCAACTTCTTTTTTTCTTCTTGAGAATCAGGAAAGCAGAGAGTGGTTTTACAGAGGAACAAGGACTAATTTGCATATTCATACAACCATGCATACTTAATGTGGTAAAAGCATAAAATTATTATACAGCTAAGCCATTTTAAGGTAGAAGGGTCTGTATTCATGACAAAAATACTTAATGTGTGATTTTGATTTACACAGCTCAGCTTTTACAGGGTTTATATGGAACCTTTTTATCTGTACGATCACAAATAATTCTACAACTAATCGATGCACCATTACTAAACTAATTATCAGTAAAATGAGCCAGAAAGAGAACATTTTCATTTGTCAGCACAAGAGAATGTCAGTCAAGTGAGGTTACAGGGTGGAACTATGTGATGGCCTCTCCAGCAGGGGTGCATATTGTTATGATTTTATCTATACTGATACCAATATTGATCACAAATTCCCACAAGAAGAATCAGAACATGACAGCTGAGAATAGTGTGTCTGTCTTACTCCACCACCATGATTCCTCAGTGGTTAGGTAGATGTTCAAAAAGCATCAATAAGAGTATAATTTGTCCAGAATCTTGACCGTACCCTGGTATTGTCTAGATTAGGAACCGGTACCAAATGATACTGGTAATTGATATACATCCCTACTCTCCAGTGACCTGTGTCTAACCTGAAACTACTGTAGATAGATTCACCTTTTTAACACACGTACTGGGTAAAACTTTTAAAACAAATGGCATCCTGTCCCAGAGTGATGCATAAAAACTAGTCCATAGATTCTGCTTAGGAAAAACTAACAAAACAATTTTTTTTTATGTCAGTCACTGAGTAAAATATTCAGCATTATGAGCTTCTGCCTGTTCATATGTCCTCTCGACTCAATTCCATGATTCTGCAAATAAACGTCTATCACAATTGCAATAAAACACTCAGGTTCAGGACCTCGGGGGACCATTTTTATGTCCTTACCAAAGGCAAAATAAAAGCTACACCCTCGATGAAAACTGTTTTCTCACAGAAGTTACAAACAACTGCTAATAAGTCAAAAGTAAAGGGACAACTAAACATTACACTCAAAATATAATGCTCTGTAAACATCCTTTTTTTTTTCTCTATAAATCTGATCATTAAAGTATAAATTATTTGTCAGATGTAGCAACATAAAAATGATGACATGTGAGCAGTTGGGAGTAAAAATGTAAATTCCCATTTGTAGCATTTATGAACCTAATTTAACTCCATACTTTATCCCTTCATATAACATTTGGAGTCATAAAACTGTTGTGCAAATGCTACAAATACAAATGTTATATTATTTTAAAAGAAACATTCATATTTCATATGCATACAGAGTGATGCAGGGAGATTCAAACTCCTTCCTTCCATGTGTCCAGCCCTATCTGGTTTCATAAGATGCTTTCTGTGTCAGTGAATTTTCTGCACCCATGGTTCCTGTCCGCACTCTAACCCTAGGGGCACAGCCTTGTTTTATGCATGTCCTCTTCCAGGCACAAGGCCCATAAATGGTCTCTCAGTGGGCAGAAGTTGGCCAGGGCTGCTGCATGCCACTCATACGAGCTGTACGAGGCAGTTGAATACCACTGATGGTCTGCCTTGAGCCTCGCTGACCATGGCTGATTAAACCCTCTGTGCCCTTCCCTAATGCCTGCTCCCCTCCTTAATATACTCCCACACAGTGAACTTTCTTACTCCAAGAAATGGGCTGTAAAACACAAATTGTACGGGTCATGCGTACAGCAGCTACTTACTTTTGAGGAAAGTGGAATATCACCAGTAAATCATTCTTGACTTGGACTTGACTTGAAGAGAAAAGTTGATAGTAAAAGACAGGAGACTTAAATTCTGGATATTAGTCGTTGAAATGCAGCCAATCAGGTGCAACAGGACAAATCCCAGTTAGTAATCATTCAGAATAGCAACAGAAATTGTATTTCTGGCAAACATTTCATTTATGTGCTTGACATCTAACAGTGCATGAGAATTACTGACAACTAGTGGTAAAGATGGGAATAGAAATTACTTCAAATATCAGGCACAGCTGTGAATGGACGGTGGCCATCAGTGGCCACAATTCTGGCTGGACATAAAATGTTTATCTGTCCATGTGTACTGTCTCCTATGTTCTTTTTGAGGTGCTACTTATTGTTCAGTGTAACAATCTGGTCCCCTGAAGTTAGTTTAATGTTACACTCACATACAGTGGGTACGGAAAGTATTCAGACTCTTTTAAACTCTTAACTCTTTGTTTCATTGCAGCCATTTGCCGAAATTGAAAAAGTTCATTTTATTCCTCATTAATGTACACTCAGCACCCCATCTTGACAGAAAAAAACAGAAATGTAATTTTTGCAAATTCATTAAAAAATAAAAACTGAAATATCACATGGTCATAAGTATTCAGACCCTTTGCAGTGACACTCATATTTGATTCTTTTGCTGTCCATTTCTTCTGATCCTCCTTGAGATGGTTCTACTCCTTCATTGGAGTCCATCTGTGTTTAATTAAACTGATTGGGCTTAATTAGGAAATGCACACACCTGTCTATATAAGACCTTACAGCTCACAGTGCATGTCAGAGCAAATGAGAATCATGAGGTGGAAGGAACTGTCCAAGGAGCTCAGAGACAGAATTGTGGCGAGAAACAGATCTGGACAAGGTTACAAAAGAATTTCTGTAGCACTAAATGTTCCTAAGAGCACGGTGGCCTCCAAAGTCCTTAGATGGAAGAAGTTTGGGACGACCAGAACTCTTCCTAGACCCGGCCGTCCAGCCAAACTGAGCAATGGTGGGAGAAGAGCCTTGGTGAGAGAGGTAAAGAAGAAGCCAAAGATCACTGTGGCTAAGCTCCAGAGATGCAGTAGGGAGATGGAGAAAGCTCCACAAAGTCAACCATCACTGCAGCCTCCACCAGTCGGGGCTTTATGGCAGAGTGGTCTGATGGAAGCCTCTCCTCAGTGCAGACATATGAAAGCCTGCATAGAGTTTGCCAAAAAACACATGAAGGACTCCCAGACTGTGAGAAAAAAGATTCTCTGGTCTGATGAGACCAAGATTGAACTTTTTGGAGTTAATTCTAAGTGGTATGTGTGGAGAAAACCAGGTACTGCTCATCACCTGCCCAATACCATCCCAACAGTGAAACATGGTGGTGGCAGCATCATACTATGGGGGTGTTTTTCAGCTGCAGTGACAGGACGACTGGTTGCAGTTGAAGGAAAGATGAATGCAGCCAAGTAGAGAGAGATCCTTCAAGAAAACCTCTTCCAGGGTGCTCAGGACCTCAGACTGGGCCGAAGGTTCACCTTCCAACAAGACAATGACCCTCAGCACACAGCTAAAATAACAAAGGAGTGGCTTCAGAACAACTCTGGGACCATTCTGGACTGGCCCAGCCAGAACCCTGACTTAAACCCATCTGAGCATCTCTGGAGAGACCTGAAAATGTCTGTCCACCACCGTTCACCATCCAACCTGACAGAACTGGAGAGGATCTGCAAGGAAGAATGCAGAAGATCCCAAATCCAGGTGTGAAACACTTGTTGCATCATTCCCAAGAAGACTCATGGCTGTACGAGCTCAAAAGGTGCTTCTACTCAGTACTGAAGAAAGGGTCTGAATACTTATGACCATGTGATAGTTCAGTTTTTGTTTTTTAATGAATTTGCAAAAAATTACGTTTCTGTTTCTTTCTATCAAGATGGGGTGCTGAAAGTAAATTCATGATAAATAAAATGAACTTTTTCGATTTCGGCAAAGGGCTTCAATGAAACGAAGTGTGAAAAGTTTAAATGGGTCTGAATACTTTCCGTACCCACTGTAGGTATAACAAGGTGTTTTGACATTTAATTTTTTGAGAAAAACAAAACTCAAAAGGGCCCGAAATCAAATAAACGCCCATAAACTGTTAGTGCAAACTGAAATCCTGTGGATCATAAAATGATTTGTTTAAATTAGATAATAATTTGCCTGAATGAGATTGAATTGGACTGTCTCAGCAAAAGTGCTTTGAGATGACTGTGGTGAATTGGTTCAATGTAAATGAAGCTGAATTGAACTGAATCATACGGGAACACAAGTACATTCATAAAGAGCATTTCAGAGAGGCAGAGTCTTAGACGTACAGTAAAGATGGACATTGTGACAGTTACTTATGAAATTAAAGGCCTTGAAAGATAATAACTCTTAAAACATGTTGTTATGAAACATTAGCTGCAGATTGCTTTATGCTTACAGGAGAAAAATCACTTCATGGAAATAATGTACTTCTTCATGCATTAACATACTGCATTTACGATGCTGCGTGGCTGCTCAGAACAGATACTGTGTATTTTCACTGATTTACCTTGAAGTTATCTGCATACATTTCATGGTTCAGTAAGCTGTCAATACACATTTACCCTGAAGAAAATATTACTGTGAAGCTGTTAAATGGTTATTCATCCACAATACTAAATACAATGACTGAGCTGCTGTTATTATTATGATTTAGACCAAGCTTTTAATTAAGAGTCCACTTCAAGCATCACACTGCTGATTATGATGCATGAAGTTCGTAATTATTCTGTTTGTCTGGCTGACTGACAGACCATTTTTTTGACCAATTCAAAAGAATATTACGCTTTATGTAATTCTGCTGACATGTTGTCTGAGCTTTTTGTTATCTGCTGATTTTGAGGTAGAAATAATGTGATTGTTGCACAAAACCCATGAGGCCTGGGCAGATTAGCATTTATTTGAACTCAGGTTCTCTCCAATCCAACTCCTCTTTTTGTGAGAGTTGTTTTTATAAACAAAGAAGATGAGATAGAACTTTGCTCTCTCTGAATGCATTATATGGCTTGTCGCATGACAACAAAAGGCTTATAACAGGAACACAGAGAGCTAGGCTCTGCGAAAAAATCAATACAGTGCAACATCTTCACATAACGCACACTTGTTTTCTGCTTTATTAAGTTGAAAATATTGTATACTGGAGGTCTACAATCAATCTGAACCAAAGAAATTGAATTCCTTTGTCGGGAAACACAATTATTTCATTGAGTTGTGTTTAATTAATATTCCAGTCAGGCTTCAACAGGAGGGAGGAGGGCCTGGTGCTTCTGAGAAATGCACTGATTAATTGGGCTTCTTTATAAAGCAAAAGTTGTGTCAGTTTGCTGCTTAGGAGCAATCAGGTGTATGTCAACACAACGCCATGGAGGAAAGACATCAGAAATTATCTTAGAGAAGTAAGTGGTGCTGCCAATCAATCGGTAAAGAGTTAAAACTGGGGTTACCAACTCCAAACTCATCCTTTTAGATGTTCTTAATCTTAAAATTATGTATGATTAGGGGTGTATACTTTTGATTGACAGGTAAGAAGTGGGCTATAGCGCTCGTGCTAGCTCCCTGCTTGCTCCCAGGAAGGTCTCAGTCAGTTGCAGAGTAGCACAACCTCGGTTTTTAGTCGGCTAACAGTAGGGTGTCACAATTAATCGTTAAAAAAATCGCTATCTCATTTTACAGATAAATATGATCTCATTTCTACCCAAAACAATTCTGAGGCATCTTTAATCACAAGCTGCATCACAAATAAAAGATTCCATTCTTCTCCGATTTTTTTCAAGTGCTCTCAAATGCAGCACCTCTGTTGCCTCCCCACCAGTTAATCAGTGGTAAAGAGCTAAGACATACTGTATTAATCCCAATTAGGAAATTCATTCTCTGCATTTAACCCATCGCAGGGTGAACCTGAGAACAGTGTGCTGCCATTTAAAGGGAGCAGTTGGTGGGGGTTGAGGACCTTGCTCAAGGGTCCACAGTGGTTCGCCCGAGTGCCGTGTTGGGGACTCGAACCCAAGTCTGCTGCACCAAAGCCCGCATTAGCACTATGCTATCCACTCCCCTAATTTGCTATCATCTACAATTATGCATCTGCCAAACAAGTGCTCCCGGAAAGCTCTTGTGCAAACCAAGTGGCAACTTCCAGTGGCCAACTATGAGGCTACCCGTAAGAAGTACGTTTTTGTAGTTCTCCCTTGATCTGCTAGGGGCCGCAAAACAGAGCAAATCCCCACAGACTCCCATGTTAAAAACGCCAACTTCACAGCAGAAATAAACATGTTTACAGCCTGGTTCAAAAAATCATTTTAGGTTTAATAGGTCAAGTTTACCTTCATGCAAGGCAAGGCAAGTTTATTTGTATAGCACATTTCATGTACAGAACAATTCAAAGTGCTTTACATAAAACATTATAAGCAAAAGGGAGATAAAAAAAAAAACAAAAAAACAATTAGAAGCATGATTCGAAATTAAAAGCATTTAAGATTAAAAAGAGAGAATACAGAGACGTGCGGATTTTAACTTTTGAATAAAATCTACGTAAATGCAGCTGAGAACAGGTGGGTCTTCAGCCTGGATTTGAATAAACTAAGTGTCTCAGCTGATCTGAGACGTTCTGGGAGTTTGTTCCAGACATGTGGAGCATAGAAGCTGAACGCAGCTTCTCCATGTCTGGTTCTGACTCTGGGAACTGATAAAAGACCGGATCCAGATGACCTGAGGGGTCTAGTAGGTTCATACTGGGTCAAGAGGTCACTGATGTATTTTGGGCCTAAACCATTCAGAGCTTTATAGACCAGCAGCAGAAATTTAAAGTCTATTCTCTGATGGACCGGCAGCCAGTGTAAAGACCTGGGGCCTCATGTACAAAGGGTTCGTACGCACAAAAACGTGGCGTACGATCATTTCCACGATAAAGTCGAGATGTATCAAGAATGGAGTGACCGTGGAAATGTGCGGTGGTTCACGTCAACTTCATGGCTGGCGTACGAACGTTTCTACAGTTGTGGGGACTTTGGCGACACTCGGAGGCGACGCTGGAAACTGTTTTAAGAAATAAATGTGAAAACAACCAGTCCTCAAACTGACTGATGTGATCAGAAACATAAACAAACAGCCCTCATAAACAATGAACACCCGCAATAGGGGATTATCACGCTTCCGCGTTCCGGTTTCCGGAAGTTGAAACATTTGGCACTTCCTCTTCCGGGCCATGTTAACGACAGCCGTTTCTGCTCTGTTATACTGTTTAAATCGGATAAACTCCAAACATACTTAAGTTTTCATTCTAGACTGAAGTGATACTGGATCAAAAGCTGGATCAAAGCGATCGATTTGCCGCGGTGAAGGGCCGAACTTTATAATAAAACACACGTTTGTTTGTCCCCGGTGGGGCACAACACCGGCACTTCACAGCATGCTAGCATTAGCCAGGTAACGTTTACTGACGTGCTTAACATTGTGCGTCTTAAAACACACAAACATCTGAAAATCGGGTCTGTACCTCCCCGTTTCCAGTGGAACAACTGGGGACTGCCAAGAGAGGAGACGCTTTCAGATGATTGTGTGTTTTCAGCCGCACAAAGTTAGGCACGTCATCAAGCTGGCTAATGCTAACCTGCTAACAATAGTCCGCCAGCTACTACTCTGTTAAACTTTGTAAATCGGATAAACGCCAATGCCAAGTTTTCATTCCAGACTGAGGGGATGCTGAGGAAGAAGTGGATTAAAACGACCGATTCGCCGCGGTGAAGGACCGAACTTTATAATAAAACGACACACGTTTGTTTGTGGCCCACAGACTGCGCAGTCGTGTTAGCAGGTTAGCATTAGCCAGCCGATAACGTGCCTAACTTTGTGCGGCTGAAAACACACAATCATCTGAAAGCGTCTCCTTTCTTGGCAGTCCCCAGTTGTTCCACTGGAAACGGGGGGTACAGACCCGATTTTCAGATGTTTGTGTGTTTTAAGACGCACAATGTTAAGCACGTCAGTAAACGTTAGCTGGCTAATGCTAGCATGCTGTGAAGTGCCGGTGTTGTGCCCCACCGGGGACAAACAAACGTGTGTTTTATTATAAAGTTCGGCCCTTCACCGCGGCAAATCGATCGCTTTGTCCAGCTTTTGATCCAGTATCACTTCAGTCTAGAATGAAAACTTAAATATGTTTGGAGTTTATCCGATTTAAACAGTATAACAGAGCAGGAACGGCTGTAGTTAACATGGCCCGGAAGAGGAAGTGTCAAAAGCCGGCAACTTCCGGTAAGCGTGATAATCCCCTATTACGTGTGGATATAAAAGCGTAAAGTGGAGCAAAAAAGTCTTCTGTCCAGCATGGCTGCTTTAGCTGGAAGAAGACGTTCGACATAGTGCATATGTAGAGAGCGTGTATTCAGAGGCCGAGAAGATTTGTTGATTTCATGATAATTGGCTGTTTCAGCCGCTTTGGGTTTCCAGAGACAGCGCTGTGTACAGAGCTGAAGCCAGGCTGGGGGCACACGGGGCCTCCACGCGCTCCGGCGAATAAATTCACTTATAGGCCTATGCTGATTTATTTATTAATGCACTTAATTTGTGAGAAATTCGATATGATGATCTGGGCAATCACTTATGTCAACACAGCAGGGGGGAGGACTCGGCCGGTATGGCAATTTCATAGTAGCAGGTCGGTTACGTCTGAGTCCGGGGGATGAGGAAATCCCCGAGGCTGTGACGCAGGTGATGCGGGAGGAATTCCCTCCTGCACTAGGGCATTAACGAGTTGTAATTTTTTCAGATCGACTAGTTGACATTAAAAGTCGAAGTCGAGTCGATGCCTCGTTCTATGACGTCATCCCATTGACGTCGGGGGCGGGGAGGGGGTGCGGGCGGCCATGCAGGTGGGGGAGAAAAACACACTACACTGCTGACCAACTTAGCAACTTGTATTAAAGACATCAGTTATCTGTTTCTCTAAACAACATACAACAGCAATGTGTAGGCTTATGTGTATGACAACATACAATAAAGTCCCTTTTTTATCTCTCTTTTTTTCTTTTTAACCACGACAGATTTGGAACGTGCTGCCTATCTAAACGAACCCCAAAAAACAAGAGTAGGCATGTCTGCTTGCATGAAGCAACCAAATAATAATAACAAAAATTAATAAAATAAAATAAACAAGCACTGGGCACCTATAAATAACATTCAAACTCAAAAAGAATAGCCTGCTTATGTAGCCAAACCAATTGTCTAATTAAAATTTCCATACTCACCCAGCTTGTGCTCTTCAAATAAAACAAATATCAAGCCAATAAAAAAATCCAAAAATAAAGTCCACTGTCACTGCCTATTCCGTGTCCATGTCGCTGTCGTCGTCAGAATCCTCTTTAACAATCTTCGCCTTGGACTCCTGGTTTTCATGGAGAAAGATGAGGGTGTCCACGTGTTCTGGATGAAGGCTTGAACGCTGACGGGTGATGGTATTTCCAGCCAGCGAGAACACCCTCTCACTGGGGGTGCTGGTAGCTGGCACGGCCAAATAACGATGAGCCAGTTTGAATAATCGAGGGAACTGGTCCTGATGTCGGGCCCACCACTTCAGTGGGTTCTCCAAGGTGGGAATATGGGGAGTTGCAAAATAATCCCGCAGCTCCTCGGCTAAGTGGAACGTCCTACTTTCTTCCCGCTTTCATAGGGGTCCGAAAAGTTCCTCAAAGTCACTTTCCAGTCTGATTTCTTCGCCACCGGACAGGTGCCGCCACAACGTCCTCCTCCTCATCATCACCCTCGCTGCCATCATTCTCATCTGCACGGAAATAACGCTGATCAGTTTCACCTGGCCACACATTTAAGTAATAATCACCCATTATAAAAGATAAGGCCTACATTATAGCCACCATGGTAAAAGAACGTTAATTTTAGTATAAAATAAAAATTAACCACGTTACCTATAGCGGCTGTCTGGGGAGGGTCTGTCTCGTCGCGCAGCAGCCGATGCAGGTGATCGCGGGCGTCATCTATAGGGGATTATCACGCTTACTGGAAGTTGCCGGCTTTTGACACTTCCTCTTCCGGGCCATGTTAACGACAGCCGTTCCTGCTCTGTTATACTGTTTAAATCGTATAAACTCCAAACATATTTAAGTTTTTATTCTAGACTAAAGTGATACTGATCAAAAGCTGGATCAAAGCGATCGATTCGCCGCGGTGAAGGGCCGAACTTTATAATAAAACACACGTTTGTTTGCCCCCGGTGGGGCACAACACCGCACTTCACACATGCTAGCATTACCAGCAGCATTTACTACGTGCTAACATTTGCGTCTTAAAACACACAAACATCTAAAATCGGGTCTTACCCCCCGTTTCCAGTGAACAACTGGGGACTGCCAAAAAAGACGCTCAGATGCTTGTGTGTTTTCAGCCCAAGCCACTCATCAAGCTGGCTAATGCTAACCTGCTAACAATAGTCCTCAGCTACTACTCTTTACTTTGTAAATCGGATAAACCCAATGCCAAGTTTTCATTCCAACTAAGTGATGCTAGGAAGAAATGGATCAAAACACCATCGCCGCGGAAGGACCAACTTTATATAAACGACACACTTTGTTTGTGGCCGCAGGCTATACATCGTGTAGCAGTTAGCATAGCCGCCCATAACATACCTAACTTTGCTTAAAACACACAATCATCTAAAGCGCCTCCTTTCTTGCAGTCCCCAGTTGTTCCACTAACGGGGGACAGACCCGATTTTCGATGTTTGTGTGTTTTAAGCGCACAATGTTAACACTCATAAATCTACTGGCATGCTACATGCTAAGTGCCAGTTGCGCCCCACCGGGACAAACAAACGTTGTTTTATTTAAAGTTCGGCCCTCCCCGCAACACGCTGATCCACTTTGATCCATATCACTTCATCTAAATAAAACTATGTTTGAGTTTATCCATTTAAACAGTATAACAGAGCAGGAACGGCTCTACTGCCCAAAAAGTGACCAAATTTTCAACTTCCAACCAACCGAAGCTAATCCCCTATTTTGATGGAAGGAACTGCAGAAGTTTAAGCGGGATCTAGCAACAGCAGTTACGAATGGACTCTGCCATCCCCATCCAGCTAACAGTTTGCAGCTCTTTTGCACATGGTTTTAAAGGCGGATCGCACGCAGGTCTATTGCTACGCTAGGGTGTTGTGCATACTTAAATCACGGGATAAATGAAAGACATGCCAACATCAACCCACACATCACTTTGGTAGCCTTTGCTAGGGGAGATAACACAGGTATCAGCTGCTCTACCCCAAACCACGCAGCTAGAGACTGAGACACCTGCTTTGACACGTCATCCTAGACAACCAAGATTCTTTGCTCGAGCGTTCTAACACGAAATGGAATTCCATCTACCGCGCATCTTTCTGGTTTCTTTTTTTTCATCTTGTCATGCTGTTTTTTCTTCCGCTATGCCCGATGAGTGCCAATACTACATACGTCTTGCTGCATCACGCCTTTTATTCGGGTCTAATCCACTTTTATTCCAACTAGAGTGTGCCCGATCCTAGTCTGTGGGGAACTCCACATCTCCAAGCCATTCATGTTTGCATTATCATGCACAGTGCAAAACACCTGCATGTCCCACTCTCTATCTCGCAACAGCACAAATAGCTTGTGCCCTCCTCCATCAGGCAACTCTGCTTTCTATCCACCATCTTAATATATGGGCCGGACGTGAGTGGACTCCATGGTTGATGACGTCCATAGTCTGTTGTTAGCACACACTTCTGCTTTCTTCCTCCTTATGCTGCTTCCCACGCTCCTTCCCTCAATATTACCCACATTTTGTATGGGACTGTATTCCGTTCAAATAGTTCGATCTTTTGAAACCTTTCCCTCACTCACCAAAGTCCACTCTTCAACAACAAAATGCTACAAACCCTCGCTGTTTTCTTTTCTGATAGGCTTCTGGTGTAGTTGCTTATAGTCACCTGCACTGGAATTCACCCCCCTTCGCCCCTACAACCGTGGCTATGCTTGCTTTTCAATGGTTTAGCTAACGCTATTCTTTTTACGTTAGACTTTTGCATTACGTTTTTTGTTCATCTTAACAGTACTTCCACACATTACCATGCTTGTTTTTCTCCATGTTACCTACTAATCCCCCATCCCCATTCTTGCGTTGTTGTTTTTGTGTGGTTTTCCTCCACTGCTACATCCCCCCCTCCTTTTACAATTAATGATTATTGTTTATAAGAATGAGCAGCATTCATCAAATAAGCCAATAAACCAGGTTTACATGCCTGCTCACACCCTCTGTGCTGGGGTGGGGGCAACTTCGTTGTCCAATGTAGTCACTCACTTAATTGAGTCGACTAGTCGACAAGTCGACTTTTTGATGAATGCCCTATCCTGCACGCCTCTTTGGTGATAGCCTGTGTCAGCTAATAAATCCAGTATTTACAGTGACATCAGACTTGAGGTGGAGACTGTATAAACACACGTTTCACAAATATATATTTATTTACCTTGAGACAAACCGGGTCACCCGCGTGAACTCCCCCACTTCTGGAAGAAGAAAAGCCGTCACGAGCAGCCGTCCTCCGATTCACATCCAACTTGAAATCAGACCACTTGCGGACTCTGACCGCATCACACACTCTCCCATTCACTTTTTTGTTGGAGTGTAATGTCGGACAACAGCGCGCTAAAGTGCACATTTTTGCGCGTTTCTTCTTAAACAAGCTGCCTCAAGTTTGTTCTCCGTGATTTTTTTTTTTTATTTTCATTCACTGTCATGCTCATATTTTGTCTTTCTGATGGTGCAGAGAGGAGAATCTCCGCTGCAGATCTCATTTAAATGTCATTTGCGTATTTATGTTGGGGGTGTTGACAGGGAGGCGTCAGGTACTCCAACATGTGCGCTCAATTCCACGTTGATTGGGATGTACAAAGGAAAGTACTTGGATCCATGCGTGCGCACAGATTCATACATCTGAAAACTTTTGTGCGTATGACGTTTTCAGGATTTCATCGTACGCCGAGTTTCAGGAGGAAATCCACGCAACTCTTTGTACATGAGGCCCCTGAGAACTGGACTAATGTGGTCCACTTTTCTGGTCTTTGTGAGAACTCGGGCAGCAGAGTTCTGAATGAGCTGCAGCTGTTTAACTGATTTTTTAGGTAGACCAGTAAAGACGCTGTTACAGTAGTCAAGCCGACTAAAGATG
Organism: Atherinomorus stipes; assembly: GCA_023101725.1. Classification (NCBI taxonomy): domain Eukaryota; kingdom Metazoa; phylum Chordata; class Actinopteri; order Atheriniformes; family Atherinidae; genus Atherinomorus; species Atherinomorus stipes. The sequence continues at coordinate 152,473 of JALJCO010007737.1, read as the reverse complement.
AATGCATGGACTAGTTTTTCCAGATTTTCCTGAGACATCAGATCTTTTATCCTTGAGATGTTCTTCAGGTGATAGTAGGCTGATTTAGTGATCGCTTTGATGTGTTTTTCAACTGCCAACTGTGAGGGGGTGAATTTTTTCACAACCCATCCGTTAAGATGTCATTTAATCTTGAAATTACACATAATTAAGGGCGTGTCCTTTTGATTGACATGCGACAGACCGGAAGCCCGGCCCGCCAACCAGTGGCTCTTACTTAGCTCCTTGTTTGCTATTAGTAAGGTCTCAGTTTGTAGCAGACGCACAATAGTGGTTTTTAGTCAGATAACATCAATTCTAAGCATCTTACCTTTACCCCGCTGCCTAGGGGGCTAATCTTTAACACTTGTTAGTTTAATAATATTCATATTATAATTTATATTAATTATTATTAATATATTAACTAATATTAATATATTATTAATGTATAATATTAGGTGATATATATATATAGAAAATATAATTAATATATATTAATTACTTAATATATATTAAGTTTCATTTTTGTGATCAAAATTGAAACTGTCTTTTTAAAGTCTGTAAAAAAGAAGTTTTTGCAGAATTTTTTTTTTTTTTTTGACTTTAGAAACAGTGGCCTGATCGGTTAAATGTCAGTTAAATATCGGTTAAATATCGGTGGGATGGCCGCTGTCCGATACTCAGTTTTACGGGCCGATATAGGCCGATACCGATAGGGGGCCGATTATATCGTGCATCCCTAGTTTCAACCACATCATAAATTTAATTTGAGAGAGGCTAATACATTTAGATGTGACAAATTACGGTAATTTTTTAAAGCTGATCCAAAGAATAATTTTTTTCAGTGCACTGTTAAAAAAGCTACAGTCTTCAAGCTTCATACTTCAGTCTCTCTGCAGTGTCGGTGTTTCCTTTATACAGAAAGTGACGGGGTCAACGCAGACAGCTTTGAACCAGAACTGCCGTCTGGATTTAACAGTCAGGTAAATCCCAGTGAGCCCGGCATCAAAGTGATGGTGACAGCGTATCTTTCACGCTGCACAGCAGCAGCCGCAGATCCGCTTGTTCCACAGCTTGCATATTTGACGTGCCTTATTTTGTGCTTTGCAAACAAACCAGCTTAACTATGGCTCCCCACTTCTGTGGCTGGGAACCATTATCTTTACATTTCCACCGCTGAGTTATCTCATTATGCAAACATTGTCACCTGATCTTTGATCTGATATTTTGTGACATTTCCAGGATTTCATTACATCACATTTAGTTTCCTGTGATTCAGAGAATGGTTTCGTGGAGATGTAAAATTATATTTTTTTAGCTGCTGTGTGATTAAGCAGCTTTCATGGTAGTTTTTAAGAACAGAAGGGTTCGATTTTAAGATAGAGAAAATGGGAAGCATGTTAGAACATATAAACTCCCATTCTGGAGTTCCTGAAAGGTTCTCCACAGTTTTTTCTTACATCTGCCTCATTTTCAAGTTTAAAACTGAAAGGACAAAATCTGAATTCTGTTTGTGCTTCATTATTCTGACAAAATTTTGATTGATTAGGTGGAAATGTACAAAAGATCACAAACTTTTTTCCATTTGGAATGACAGAAATATATTATTTAAAGGGATACTAAGCATTTTTTGACCCAAACATCAGCCTAATATAAGTAATAATCTGTGATTTCTGGGGTCAACGTGCAGCACTTGACGCATGTTGGCGCTCTGAGGGGGCTGCCCTCCTCAAAAACCAGACATTGAAACTTTGCAGGGGCGGATCCATTTCTTATTGGATCACGTGATCTGGAGCACTTTGCTTTATGGCTAGATTACTTTGCTATCAGCTGATCAAAATGGTCAAGCACAATTTCAAAACACAAATACTGTAGAGTCTGTTTCATTTTGCACAGTTGTGTGGCCTGTGGGATGTTACAGGTTTGGTGCCTCCAGTGCCAAAAGTTACGTAGTATCCCTTTAGCTACAAGAAAAAAAAACACACTCCTCATGACTCCACATCAGCCGTTTAAGTCCCAATTTTCCAGTTAAATAATAACTCCTCCAGTCATTCTCTCATTCCTGTCAAAGTTGTTCATACCCTCCAATTAAAGAAGGAAAAAAAATCAGCTGTCAGCCGAAATAGATGAAATAGACAAAATAAATACAAATTCTATGAAAATCATGACATTGATGTTGAATTGTGCTGCGAAATAAATCTTAAAAACAAACACACAAAAAATAAAACAAGTAAACAAGCAAGGGCTCCAAACTAAAATTTTGTTGCGCACCACTTTGAGATAATCACTGTAATCAGGTGTTTTCTGTAATGTTCAAAAAGACTTTTTCACCTGTTGACAGGTATTTTGGTCCACTGTTCATGGAAAGGTGCCCTAATGTGTCCGGGATAGTTTGGTTTTTCAAATTATTATTTTCAAACACAATTCAAAACCAATACTTTATTTCATTGAATTATAATTTTTAATTTATTTAAATTAAATATTTGTTTATTTAGTTTCCTGTTATTCTACTTTTCTTTAATTGACAGGATGAATAATTTTAGTATGACTGTATTTACAGACATAATTCAATTTACTTCATTGAAACTGAATCCAGTTAAAACAAATCCATAATATATTCACATTAGTCCATTTATATTAACCATTTTGATATAAATTATTACGATACCATTACCATATTAGGATAGGCTGGGAAAAATATTGATACAGAAAGATTGTGATATTTTCATATGCATTTCATATTGATATTTAAAAACGCAATATTGATCTATTTTACAAACAAAATCTCACGAGATCTCATCGTTTCTTACAAAATCTCCGAGATTTCATGAAAACCCTAGATTTCGTAACAAACAACAAAGTCTTCAAGATTTCTACAGTAAAATAGATCAAAACACCTTTAAATATCAATATGATATTAGCATTTGAAATATCACAAATTTCACAAATAATATTTTTTACAACCCTATTAGAGTGTCAAAATTTGCTTTTAGCTATATCCAATATTGTCCAACTCTTAATTTCCAATATCAATATCTACCAATACCAAACCAAAAAAAAACTTAAAAGCAGACATATTATATAAGCAGCATCAAATCAGTCAGTCTGTAGCAGCAGCAGCTGCACCGTAGTCACATACTCTAAAGGAATGCTGGGATGAAGTCTCCACAACAGGACTTTTTTACATGCTGCCACTAATGGAACAAAATCTTGATTGATTTTTTTCATTAAAATATTGTCCAACCCCCCCCCCCCCCTAAATACACATATTTTCCATATTACATTTTAATGCCAATATACCAAAATATTAGTCAACTCTGCAAAATTACAAATTTGCAAAATCTTAGCAAGAAAGCAGAAGCAGCAAATCTCCAGATTTCATTCGTGAAAAACATCATCAAATGATACTTTCCATATCACATTTTAATGCTGATATTAACTATGATATCGGTAGGCCAATAATAGTGGACATCCTAATAAATATAGAATTAGAAACAGATTCCTTCATCCTAGCTGGGCAAGGAAAATAGAATAATTAAAAAAAACAAAACAACAACAACAACAGAGAATTAAATTTGTAATGCCCTTTTATTTTCTTTAACACAGAAAAATACACTGCCTGCCAAAAAATAATAATAATAGAAAAAAAAAGTCGCCACTTGCATTTAACTATGCAAATAGGTACGAGCCTCCTATTGGATAATTACTGCATGGGCGATTATCTTTCAGCTGGCAACAAGTTATTTCACCCCAACTGGTGCAATGAGTTGCTTCTCATTTCATAAACAACCATTCGGAAAGACATATCCGTGGTCATGGAAAAGATGTTAGTCTGTCTGAGAAGAGTAAACTCTTTGGCATCAAGCAGAGAAAACATCAAAGGAGATGCAGAAACTACTAAAACTGGGTTCAGAACTGTCCAACGCATTATTAAAAACTGGAAGGATAGTGGGGACCATCAAAAAGAAATGTGGCCGGAAAAAAATCCTGAATGATCGTGATTGGTGATCACTTAAATGTTTGGTGAGATCAAATGGAAGAAAAACAACAGTAGAACTCAGGGCTATGTTTAATAGTCAAAGTAAGAGCATTTCCACACGCATAATACAAATGGAACTCAAGGGATTGGGACTGAAGAGCTGTGTAGCCCGAAGAAAACCACTAACCAGTGAAGCTAACCAGAAAATAAATGCATTATTTTTTCTAGGGAGCATAAAGATTGGACTCTGGAGCAATGGAAGGTCATGTGGTCTGATGAGTCCAGATTTACCCTGTTCTAGAGTGATGGGAACATTGAGCCCATTGAGAATCTTTGGGATGTTCTGGAGAAAGCTGCGGTCAGACTCTATCATCATCAATGCAGGATCTTGGTGAAAAGTTAATGCAACACTAGATGGACATAAATATTTTGACATTGCAGAAGCTTCCGGAAACAAAGCCACAGCGAATGCTGCTGTAATCAAAGTTAAAGGCGGTCCAACCAAATATTAGAGTGTGACCATTTTTTTGATGGCAACTGTTTTAATGGCCGGGCAGTGTAAGTATTTAACAATAAAGAAAGTTTTAAACTCTAGTGGCTAATGCATACATTTCGGTAATAATATGTCATATAAATAGTCTTTCTACTGATATGACTGCTGTCTTATTACACTGTCACACACATTACTTAAAAACATCTTGCTAATGTAACAGATTTCATTATCTGACATGTCATTTGAACAGACAGCCAAACTCTGCTGGAAAGACAAGCCGAGGTGAGAATGTCCGAGACGTGAGCGAGATCGCTCAAATCTGAGGAGCAGCCGCTGACAAAAACCCAAACACCTGCGGTAATTCCCTCAACTTCCCGAGCTGGGACGTGGGGGGATCTAAACGAGTCCACGACCTTGACCCGTTAAGCTCGGGTCTCCACCTCGCAGCGCTCTGCTCGCCGGCTGCCGTCGCCCATTAGTCGCTGACAGGCGGCGCGGATGCTGCCTGGAATTTAGGAATTCTGTTTAATCACATAAAATCATAAGCTGTGGGCATTAGTTTGTGTAATCACGCATGTCTCCAGGCTGCGTGAGTCAGAGGAGTGAGGAAACAAACTATGTCAAATGTTCATTAGAGCTGCATTACAGCTCTGTCTGTTGGAGAGAAAGTGGCAGGGTGGGAGGCCGCAGTTGCACAGCTGCCATGCTGGATTAAGATGGATTATTTGTTTGGCAGAAAAGTAATCCTGTGAGATTGCTGATTGGCTCCAACCTCCCTTTGTTTTGATTTGTGCTTGCAGCAAGAAAGGTATAATTCCTTCAGCCTATAAATATCTTTATACAGCAGTTATTTGTGAAAGGTGCATCATCAGGATGCGTTCTGATGCCATTTTTCTGGCACTTTCAGAGATTACTGTTAGGGATGGGCCACAACAACATTTTTCCTGTCAATACCAGTAGTTTATAGTACTTTTTCATTGATATTGATACCGATACTGATACTTTTTGCTCCTTAAAAGAAAATCACAATTGTATGGTTTGCATTAATATTTTGATAGCAAGGGCAATATTAAAGATAAGTAAAACTTGAGAGCAGAAGTACTGGAAAAATGTCTTTTTTTTAAAGAATAATAAATTATATTGATGAGTAAATAGTTATAATCAAACAGTTTTGGTACACATTAAGATTATTCAAACTTTATTCAGTGGAAAATGGTCAAATATAAAATAAAGTAATATGATAGTAATATTTTAAATTTACTAAAACATAATGCGCAATAACCTGCATATAAAGAAGGAAAAACTCAGATGCTTGTGAAATAAGTTGAAATTGACAAAAGTAATAAAGTAATAAATATTTTTTTAAGAAAATCATGAAATTTATTTTGTTTTGTGCTCAACAGAAATATTAAAAAGAAACTAAAAAAAAAAAAAAGGAGTAAATAAGCATGATGAGGCTCTTGAACTAAGATTTTATTGAGCAACACTTTGGGGCAATCACTGCAATCAGGTGTTGTCTGTAACATCCAATCAGAAGTCTGCACCTGTTGACAGGTATTTTTGTCCACTGTTCATGAGGTGCTCTAATTTGTCTGGGACTGTTTTGTTTTTTTTTGTTCTTTGTTTTTTTTCACCTCTGCCAAGGAGGTAAAGTTTTCAGTAGCGTTGGTTTGCCAGTCCATCCGTCGGTCTGTGGGTCTGTCTATAAGAAACTTTATGGAAATAGTTCAGGACGGATTGACCTGAACTTTTCACCAGTCGTGTGACTCGGCCCAAAGACAAACCCATTAAATTTTGGTGGTGATCCGGATCACCTTCTGGATCCAGGACTGTTTTGAAGGATTCTTTATCATTATGTGATCGGCCATGTTGGAAAGGTTGTTGATGAGGCGTGAGTGCCCCCTTGTGGTAGAAGTGCACAGCTGAGCACATGATGTCAGGATGCAGAAATGAAACTTATGAGCAGCAGTGAGCACAAGGAGAGAAGACTGTTGGACAGACTTCTAACCAGTTGAATACGGTGAACTGTGTGTGTCTGTTAAGAACTGTAAGTAACTAGTTGTATTTCTGCCTGAACAGGATGTTTATTTAGCCTTTAATGTTATTTAGCTGATTTGCTTATTCAAAAGTGTTCCTCCATTCACCATGTGCCTTTTTTTTGCTCTTAAGCTAGCTGACCTGTTACGCCAGTTACTGTAACTGTTAGACTTGAACACATATGCATGTTTAGTCCAAAGTGAAAGGGATTTATTAGTAATAATTAATACCTTGAATGTGTTTATTTGCCTAACGAATGTTCTTCATGGCTTTTTGTATGTCTGTGTTTATAGACCACACTAACTTCCATCCAGGCATTCACCGTAACTAGCCTGGAATTCCTCACCTGTAAGCCTGTCGTTTGTTGCATTTCTGTTCTGTTGTGATTAAGAGTGACCAGTAAAGACAGTTAACTGTACAAGCGAGTCCTGTGTGTTCTGACCGACACCCCATGGTGAACATCAAACCTCCTTACCAACGCCTAAACAGTCTTACATCAGTATCACCCTAACAGGCTGAATTTTTCCACATAACTCCATACAAATGGCCCGAGTGTTTAGTAAAAAATTACAAGATAAGATCTCAAAAAAGTCTAATGATTCCATTTAATATTTGTTTACAGGTGTACTGTTTCTTTCTTATATATTTATTTGAAGAGCTTTGTCCTTTTTTATATTAAGAGTTGTCTTATTACTTTCCATTGTGTCCTTCATTATATTACTTTGTGAGTCAAATGGAATATCGGCCCTAAATATCGGCAGGTTGAATCGGCCATTGCCTGAGACTGATGAAAAAATATTGGTATCGGCCCTGAAAAACTCACTCACATTAATAAAAACTTAATTTTTTTAAGTTAGCAAGTTTGTACAATTTTTTTTAAAGTAAAGCCAACTAATTAGATTTTACAGTGTATGCTGATAAAAAAACCAGACAAAGTGTAATCTGAGAGGTAGGTGAGTGTGATGCAATGGCACAAAATAGAAGTGAGACATGATTGACACCAAGGTTTATATGATGAGACAGAGAAGACGTTGCGCTGCGTTACAGACACCAAGACTCAATCTGTTCAAATTTAATTCACTTCTGTTTGTTTCAGTTGCAGCATTGAAACGTGTGCATGAACTCCAGACTTGATGATATCCTGCACATATTGTGATCCATGACACTCCCATCTGCCCATCTGCCTGCTCGCCATGGCAGCTGCCATTTATGATTTGGATCAAAAGCGCCGTTGGTCAGCACATCGCTTAGGAAATTTTTGCGGTCCGAGGTCACGGGCAAACTGTAGGAAACATCAGTCCAAATTTATGAGACTCACGCATGACACGGGATATCTGGGGGTGTCCTTTTATTTATTCATGTTAGAAGCTGGGATCGTGGACAGGTCAGGGAAGAGTGGGGGGTCCTGAAGATACTAAAATCCAAAATAGAAAAAGTGGAAATACACCAGAAAATTCAGGATACGGATGAAAGAAAAGGTTCAAATTAAGAATATCAGCAAGATTCAGACCCTTCATTGTTTTTTCTCTCTTTCTTTTGTTAAAAAATGTCCACTTTAAAGCATCTTTTTATGTATATTTTAAGACGAAGAGAAGAGATTTCTGCTTCATCCACCCTGCGAGGGGGACAGATCACAAGCAAAGCCGGGGACTTAAACCAGAAAAGCTCCAGTTACATCAGACTGGAGACTTTTTGAAACAGAATTTCAATAAATGCAGATACTTCAAAGACTCAAATACACGCGTGGGATACTGTTAAAATATATTCAAATGATCTAACAATGATCCTCAAAGGATATGATGTAATAAAGGTATAACCTAAAGAAAAATAAAATAAAATGGCAATCTATTCAAGATAAAGGGGGATATATCTCTTAAATAAAGGCCAGCATGATGTCATCTGGTCTTTAAGGAGTGTATATTCCTATCTGAAATGCTATAAAAGAATAGCATATGTATAGATGGATCTCCCCCTCTCACATCATTGATAAACCCAACCGTTGAAACTCTGACTTCCTGCCCTGAGGAATACCAAGGGGAATGCACTATGACCCCTTAATCCCTCCAGACTGCGTCACAAATCTAGTAACTGCGCTGACAGCTGTGGTCGTGCACAGAAGAGACTGTTTTCGGGTCCACCTCAGATTCTGCAGCAGCATCTGCTTTGGGGAGCTGATTTCACCTGAATCAGACTGGATCTGGAAGATTTTAGGCCATAAATCAGAAGTCTGCTGCTCCAGAGCTGCAAGTGATGGGCGGATCCATACAAATATCAATGATATCAATAAAAACTTTGGTGTCGATATTGATCTAAAGTGCAATAATATCTACAGTCGTCCTCAATTTGAGTCACACCTATCAATAAAAGAAGGAAATGTGCTGAAATTGATAAAAGTTAAAATAAATAAAAATTCTATGAAAATCATGACACTGATTATTGATACATTGATACAATGAAATATCCCTCCCCAAGCAGCCACCCAGTGTGAGCAAGACCAGTCTGAAGCCCCAGCCAGGCACCTCGGGACCATACTAAAGAAACTAGTAATAAATAGAAATTTTGAAAATATTAATTTAGCTAAATAAAATATTTGCTTTTGAATTGTGGTTGGAAAAAAATTAAAAACAAACAAACAAACAAAACTGTCCCAGACAAACTAGAGCACTTTTCCCATGACCAGTGGCCAAAAACACCTGTCAACAGCTGCAGAGGTCTGATTGGATGTTACAGAAAACACCTGATCGCAGTGATTGCCTCTAAGTGTTGTTTATCTAAATTTTGGCTTCGGAGCCCCATCATGCATGTTTACTTGGGTTATTTTTAATATGTTTGTTTTTAATATTTCTTTTGAACCACAATTCAAAATCAGTGTCACAATTTTCATAGAATTTTTATTGATTATCACTCTCGCTAATTTCATCTTATTTCACAGACAGATGATTTTTTCCCCCTCTCTTTAATAGGAGGGTATGAATAATTTTGAGGATGACTGCAGGTTTTAGATGTTTTCTTTCATGGAATAGTCAACATTCCTACAACATAATGACACTAGAAGTAACAATTTTTAAAAATCTGTTTCTGTAATCATAGACCTTTTTCACAAAAACCGGAAGTACATAATAGGTGAGAATCTTGTCTTCCTGTGAGGGCCAGACTTCAGTCAAACGTCAAAAATGGATCATGTTTCCACTCTGGATTTTACATTTGAGCCCGTTTACTCGACTCTGCCTCGATCTTCAGAACCAGAAGTTTTACCTGCATTGTTTCGATCATGTGACCAACGATGCATCGTTTTGTCATCTGCACGTGTCGAGCTGCTCCCGGGATTTTAAAAAGAGGGAGTTTGTTAATATATCAAGTTTTCAGTCACGTCCGAAACCGAATGTTTATAGAGAGGGTTGGCTAGAAATTATTCATCATTTCTGATATCAGAAAGCATCAGATTAGAATAAAATTTGCAGAGCCGCTCTGATGACATTGACAGGAAATAAAATGTGACCATGCAGGTGTTATTAATGCATCCAGTGCTTGCATAATGTCCGCAAATTAACGTATTAATGTCCAAAACTAATGCCTCTGCTGAAATACAGTAATGTTTTTTTCTTTTTAAAGATGACACATTCAGGTTTGGTCAAACTTCCCTGATCACTCTGATTTCAAAATTATTGCTTTTAAATTATCGTGAACAAAATAAGGATCACAGATGGTAGAATATCGTTCTACCATCGCAGGAGATTGTAGTTCATTCTGAGTTTGAAATAAAATAAAATAATATTCTGTATGTTTGGTGGCTTTTGTTTAACATGCTTCTCTTGTAGCTTTGAGTAACATACATGTATTATTCTAGTATAGCTGTGAGTTACCATGTGTTTCACGTTTGTTATAATGAGAGGCTGAGACGATCTTTTCCTGAACCCGAACTGCCTCGTCTCAGCCTCTCATTATAACATACGTGAGAACATGAATCCACGGCTACAAAGCAGCATCATGCGCTGCTGTTCAACACAGTTCACCATGAAGATCCCACAGATGACAGCAGCCACGACTTCACACAACAGTTAAACCATCTCCATGCATGCAAGGACAAAAATACAAACTCTTTTCTTCTACTTTAACACTGATGGATGAAAACAGTAACTCAGGACTGAGGCAGGAGTTGATGACATTTTATTTTATTTATTTATTTATTCTATTTTAGTTTTATTTCAGGGATCGATGCGGTCACATTCAGTATAACAGTCTGTGCTCACGGCTGTCGTGTTAAAATGACTCAGCGTTTAATGACGCTTCGGTTTTTCCATCCCTATTAATGTCTATCATTGATGGATGTTAAAAAAAGTCCTGGAAATGGATGTTGGACTGCTGCAGAGCAAAAGAAAAACAGCCTGGTGCTGCTGTGACTCAACTTTCCAGCTTGAGACATTCTTGTCGGAAGTAAAGATCCTCGCCTGTTGCGTATTTCCGGTCAAAAAACAAGGAAGTGTGAAAAAGGTCTATTAGCTTGTATCATATCGGCTTTTTTCGCTCAATTTCCCACAAATTTCTCCATTTTATTTAGTTATTAAACTTATTTTGTTAGACAGATATATGTTTTTGATTTTCATTTCAAACTTAAAAGAGTAGAAATAAATATGTGATTCCTTTAAAATGACAGCAAATTTTCGATATATTTATCAAAACTGATGCTGTAAGTTGCTTTTTTCAAAAGGCCGTGGAACATTTGTGGCTCTAAATGACTTCCTTATTTGGGTTGAGTTGAAAAATTGCTCTTTGGATTGCAGGCAGACCCCTCCCATAAATAATGGCATTCAAGAAATAAAACAATGGTGGTAAGGTCCAAACTCTGCTGCTTCAGACACTGCAAAGGTAGGTGAGCTAGAACATACACATGGATCTCTGAGTGGTACCTGGACTGCTTGCTCCTGGTTGAGTGACCAGGAAATGCAGCTAATGCAGGGAAACAACTCTGGGGTGAATGTGGTGGCACAGTCACTGCTGCATGCATGAACGGAGGTCAGTCAGTAGCCCCGACACTGCCTCATCACCATCTTTGGGACTGGCTTTGGCTCAGTTTGTCCCTCTCATCTGCAAGAGCTGAAGACCTCCAGAACTGACTGAGCATGAAGGGCGAGTGCTGCATGACCCAGGGCCACAGACACACTGAAGATTAGCCTGCGCTTATGCTAACATTTACTGGGTTGTAGAACAATAGAAAAGCAAAGTCAGGCAGCCTGTAAGCTCCACACAGAAGAATGGATGAACCAATCCTGATTAATTGCTGGGAGGGCTGTAAAGCTAATTAGCATGCACTGTAAGGAATTAATGAAATGAGAAACGAGCGAGAGCCATGAGAAGAACTTAGTAGCTAAAGCTACTTGCTGTGTTTTGCTCTTGAGAAAATTACAGACTGGAAACATTTTGTTTCTGTTTGTAAAACCACAAATAAAGTTTCTGCAAGCCTTTTATGTCTCAGCTAAACACATCGAAATTCAGTGTATTTTTAAGACTTTGCAGCTCAATAGCAGTTTGGCTCTGCTGCAAAGCTAATTACAAACCCTGAGGCTGCCCCAACCATTTCTGAGTGGCACTACAAGTGCAGGCAAGCATGTCGGTCAACTGGTAAGTTTATTTGTTCTGTTTTATTTTTTATTTTTCATTCTCTTGTTCACCGTTGATGAACTCAAACAGCTTTCAGCATTCTGGTCACGTATTTATGCACTAAATCCTTGTTCATAAACAGAGGAAGGCACACGGTGATATTCATCCATTAAATGGTCATATATTCTTTTCTTATCCACCTTGCAGGGTTGGATTCCTGTTGACAGGGTGGTGGACTCAGATGCAGACTCAGATTATATGCAATTAACAGGTCTTTATTGGAAGAGCTGAGAATGCTGCATGACACACTAAAAACTCTTGGGTCAAGCTGCTGGGTTAAAAAGGGCATAATTACTGGGTTATTTCACCCAGACCTTTGGGTTGTTGGGTTGTTGATCCAACTTCTGGGTCAAAAATATTCAACCTGAAAGTTGGGTCAAAAAATAACCCAATTTTCTGGGGTGAAGTAACCCAGAAATTAATTGGTCCATTTTCAACCCAGCAGTGGGTCAAAAATAACGTATGGGTTGTTTTTAAGCCAGGAATTTTAGTTTGTAAGGCAAGCGATAAGGACGATCTGGCAAAAACTTGAGGGGGGGGGGGGTCATATACAGCCCTTCATCGAAGGAGGCTGATGAGGTGGAGTTTTTGAGTCAGGCTATGTCAAAATTTGGGGATACATCCTTCGAAGGACGTTTCCTACTTGATCTACGTAGGCCAGGTCCTTCATAGACCGCATGAGACAGAAGTGACAGGCTGTAAATTCGGACAGTCTTCTTGGCATATCTCTTGCTGCCTAGCAACTGTGACAGCACTAAACCGAAGCAAGAATGGAGTTTTAAAATCTTGAGTTTTCTCATTGTTTGCTGATTTTACAGGAGGTACGGCAGCTTTATCTTTGTGAACAACTATAATGTAAGACCCACCATACAACCTCTTTTAGGATTTTTCTTATGATTTCTGACCAAAGTTAAAGGTGCATTGTGCAAGCTTAAATGTTAAATACTATTTTTTTTTCTTTTCTCCACATGCTCTTACAATTGCCTGATGTGTAGAATGAGCTGATCTTTCTTCACTGCGTCGGTCTCTAATACTGTTTCTGAGTGCTCAATTGGAGAGTTTCGGGTACGAAGCCTCAAGGGGGTGCTTGTGGGGGAGATGAGCTGCGCGTTCTTGTTTGTCTGGCTGTGCCGGAGTGGTATTTTACGCCACCACAGGTCTGCGCATGTTGAGCATTCTGCTAAAAGATGGAGAGCAGGTGCCTCTCAAACCCCAACTCAGACTCCAGGAAGACAAAAAAGAAAAGATTTGTCTTGTGAGTCTGACCGGTCCGCACGGCAGGGGGGGCATCAGAGTAAGAGGGGAGTAAACAACCTAGCTTTCTTTCTTTCTTTCTTTCTTCAATTGGAGGGTGCTCTGATCCAGTCTGGGAATAAAACGGAATCCACAGTTGGTTTTCTTTACACTAACAAGTTAAACGTGATGATGGAAATAAGGATGCATAATAGGGGATTATCACGCTTCCGTGTTCCGGTTTCTGGAACTTGAAATATTTAGCCGCTTCTCTTCCGGGCCGGTTCAACAGTAGCTAAATTCAATGTCCCTGCTCTGTTCCACTTCTTTAACTGAATAAACGCCAACCCTACTTAAAGTTTCATAAATTCCCGACTGAAGTGATACTAAGGAAGAAGTGGATCAAAGCGATTTGCCGGAGTGAAGGGCCGAACTTTATAATAAACAACGTAGCACGTTTGTTTGTAGCCAGCACTTCAATGATGCTAACAGCTGGCGTTAGTAGGCTAGCGTTTGCTGACATGCCTAACTTTGTACATCTTAAAACACACAAGCATCTGAAAATCGGGTCTGTACCCTCCCGTTACCAGTGGGACAACTGGGGACTGCCAAGAAAGGAGATGCTTTCAGATGCTTGTGTGTTTTAAGCCGCACAAAGTCTTCATCAAATGCTAGCTGGCTAACGCTAGCCTGCTAACACCAACTGTGTAGTCTGCCGGCTACAAACAAACATGCTACGTTGTTTTATTATAAAGTTCAGTTTGATCCACTGCTTCCTTAGCATTACTTCAGTCAAGATTAAATTAAAACTTAAGTATGGTTGGCGTTTTTCCGATTTACAAAGTGTAACAGAGCAGGGACATTGGATTAACCTATTGTTGAAATGGCCCGGAAGAGGAAACGGAAAGTTCCAGAAAGCCCGATAATCCCCTATATTGCAATGCTAAGTTTTTAGCATGTAAATGCGACAGTGTGACAGCCATGACTGTTCCCGGGGAAGACATACTCTCTAGCCACTTGTTAAATTTAATTAATGCGGTATTTTTTAAGGTAATCGTGGTCTCAGCCTCTGAATTTGGACATTTGATCTACAAGCCAGCATTAGCATGTTGTTACTGTTCGCATACAGTCTGTCAGTTTACTCAACGATCAAACCGTAAACAACTTGCAGATTTATAACTTTATTACTTCAGTAGACATCGTGACTAACTCTGGGCTCAGACTGAGTGTAATGTGGGCTAAATTAGAGACCAACGCAGTTGAAGCAGCTCATGCGTGTGCACAACATTAGCGTCACTTCCACTTGTCGCCAGAGGGGGCGAACTTCTGGAAAAAAAGCTGGAACTTGCGCTGTACTCCTTTAACATTTAAAAAATGTCCCCTCAAAGCCTAACAACTTAGCTGCTTAAAGCTTTTGATTTTTCTACCCCCTAATTTATTTATTTATGCTTACATTTAAATGTATACTCCGCTTTGTCTGCCATTGCTTCTGTTGAATGTCCTGTCCTGCCTGCGGTGCATCTTGGAGTAGGATTAACCACGAAGGATACATCGGACCGTCCTTAAAGGAATAGGACACCCACAGAATGATGTGGCTTCCTTTTCTACTCACGCTTATGCTGAGCAAGACTGTGGAGCACTTTTTTAATATCTCAAATGCAGCCAGAGATCGGACAGGTTTTTGTTTTCCCCCAACTTTTATATCATGGAGTTCACCAGCGCCCGATCCAAAAAGGTCCATAAAAGTCCACAAAAACTTGGCAATATTCATCCATACTGCTCGTCCAATGTAATCCAAGTGTCCAGAGTGGGTAGCGTCCAAAATTTACTCCACACGACATCATTTTATATATTTCTATAGCTTAAACAGTACTGCATGTAGCTGCCGCAAAGCACGTCCATGAGAGTTCACGACACTATGGAAGCTGCGGCGTTCAGCAATTACTCTGCCGATAATGCAGAAGAAAAAATTTGCTGTTTGTGCTAAGAGCGAACGAACTGTGGACAAACGGGGACAAACACAAGAGGGGTTGGCTATTGATTTAAAACAAACAAACAAAGTAAAAAAATTTGGACGAGCAGTATGGACGAATATTGCCAAGTTTTTGTGGACTTTTATGGACTTTTTTGGATCGGACGCCGTTGAACTCCATTATATCAAAGTTGGGGGAAAACACAAACCTCTCCGATCTCCGGCTGCATTTGAGATATTAAAAAAGTGCTTCAGAGTCTTGCTCAGCACAAGGTGCAGAAAATGAGTACACATCATTCTGTGGGTGTCCTATTCCTTTAAAGGCACTGTACCTGATTTTTTTTTTAATCAGTCTAAGAAAAATGCTTTCTACATGGTATATTATGTGGTAAAAGAGGTAATTCTATAAAAAATAAATTACTCATTGATTGTGCCCTATGCAGGAGTCCAGGCCTTTTTAGTTTCGGCCTCTAATGGTTTTTGTCTGCCAGTGGAGTTCATTCTACCAAACGTCCGGTTTCCAGTCAGCCACTAAGAGCGTTTCCTAATGGGGGGGTTCACAGCAGATCTTGTAAACAGAACCGTGTGGTGTCCACAGAAGAGAAAGCCACTGGCTGTCACTGCTGATACAGCAAAACAGCCTGAAGGGATCAAAACTGAGGAAGAGAGGCTTGAAATGCAACAGTGAACAATGAAGAAATAAAGTGCGTGTAAATCTTGGTGGATCGTACTTCGAAGTGGAGGGCTTTGCAGGACCGCCTCCGACTGACTGGAAACTGGCCGTAGTTCTCTAAGGCCTGGGATATACTTGCTGTGGACGCAAACGTTCACGCAAGCGGTCTGCGTCGTCTGTGAATATACTTGCTGCAGCACTTCGCGGCCGAAATGCTCAATACCGGAGGCCACCGCTAGGAGGAGTACACAGCACTTCATGAGAATGTAAAAAGGTCAGTCTGCCGGTCAGATTGTTTTTCCGGGGCATACGTGAACGACCCAGGTGTATGTGGAAAATAGACAATGTTATTGCTCTCGAAGAAGAAACGATCATTTTACTTTGCTACTGCAAAAGAAAAAGAGGTCGCTGTGCAACGGGGAGGAAATATCATATAAGTGTCTGTATTTCGGACCAGGTCCGACAGACGCTCTTCAAAACTACTTGCCGACGCCATTGTGTTCGCCAGTGTTTACCTCTGACCTCGTGTTCATGCTTTTTGTACGCACGAGCACCTCTAGCGTTCAAGTCAATATTGCACCACGCGCATGCGGCACGTTACCTCGCGTCAACTCCCAGCGTACCTACGTGCCGTAGGTACGCTGGGAGCGCGTGGGCGCCATGATGCGTACGCGGACGCGTCGCCAACAGCAAGTATATCCCAGGCCTAAGGCAGGAGAAACAGTTGGTGGCGGGGCTTATAGTTCAAACTATACTGTTCTCCTAACTAATGGTTCAAAAATGTGCAAAATCAGGTACAGCGCCTTTAAAATCTGAGGGAAATAAGGCCACATTTGAAGGGGCCTTCAAATTTGGACAGCTTTGGACACATTTCTGTGACTAGTGTGGCCTTCAAATTTGGCCTTCAAAGGACATAACCTCCAAATTTGGACATAGCCTCAATCAGCTCAGGTAATCGGGAGGAGGGATTGTCAGGGAGGAACTATGACACCTTTTACCTTCAGAACTACCTGAATTCATATTGTCATAGATCCATCAAGGAGTTGGAAACATTCCTCAGAGGTTTTGCTCCATACTGAGATGATAGCATCACACAGTTGCTGCATTCATGACAAAAATCTCTTGTTCCACCACATCCCAAAGATGCTCTGTTGGAGTGAGATCTGGTGATTGCAGAGGCCACTGGAGTCCAGTGAACTCGTCATCTTCCAGAAAATTTGGAGATGATTTGAGCTTTGTGACATGGTGCATTATCCTGCTGGAAGTATCCATCAGAAGATGCTGTGGTCATAAAGGGATGGATATGATCAGCAACAATACTCAGGCTGTTAGAAACACATTAGAATGTGAATTTAGCATAATATGGGACTTTTAAATCCCCTTTCTTCCTCATTCTGATGCTCAGTTTGAACTTCAGCACGTCATCTTCACTATGGCCAAATACCAATTCTCTGTTTTACCCCTTCCCCCTTCCCCTTGGCCCTTGCATTTAAAGCGAAGCTACGAGGGGTAGGGCTGAATGTCAACCCCTACAAATTGGGACACCCCTTCAACAATCACATATGTCATCAGTGATCCCGCTGGCTTGTGTGTAAGCAGATATGCGCTGAGCTGTCGGCGCAAATCTGTAGAAATCAAGCCGTCTACAGCTGTGGATTTGTGCCTGACATCCCTGCTTGTTTTATATCCCACGAAGGATCTCCATGTAAAAGAAGACCAGCTGTGATGTTGCCAAAGTTTTTATTGATCATCTATCACTGTAGATTATCAGGGCTGCCTACAGAGCACCGCTGGTTTTCAGCCTGGTAGTGTTTATGTAACTGAAGCGCCAATGTAGTACTTGCAAATTTTTTTCATGTGTATTTTACAAAGAAAACGACCGTTGAAGGCGCACAACGTAACTTTTAGACCTTAAAAATATGTGTTCTGACTCGTTTTGATGGGACACCAACATTCATTATGCACATTTTCAAGCTGTCACTGCCCAGAGGCGTCCCGAGGCTCAGAAACAGCAGTATGTAAGATTCCCATCCAGGACGCCACTGTGACATTGCAGCCAACAATTAGTTGCAGCACCACGTCACTTACGAGCAACCAGATGTGAACCAGGTATCAACACTGCAGGTGTTTTGAATGTGCATCATGTCAGATTCGGTAAAGAAACGCAAGGAAACATTACCGAAGGAAGAGAGGAAAAGAAAGCAAGGAAGGGACAGAACAAGAGTCAAGATAAGACTGTCTTTTACTGGCTGGAGTGAATCACAGTACAGTACGATACAAGATGGATGCTAGTTTAGCCGTCGATAGAGGGTGCGTCACTAAGAAAACTGCGAAAAGTTACGTTGTGTGTCTTTGAACATTCAAACAGCGTTAAACTAGACAATAAAATGGTTTTCATATTTTTTAAACTTTATCGATGGAGAAAATATTTATATCTGTGGATGTTTTTGGACTCTGTAGCAGCCATCTTGCCAGTGATTGTGATAATGCTCCATTTGAAGTGTGTTCCCGAAAAAAATCTTCGTTTGAAGAGGTATATAGCCTTACCGCTTAGCCCTTCCCCTCCGTCCTAACGGGTATTGGGACACCCTTACCCCTACACATGAATGCGCAAAATGGAGGGGAAGGGCTGAGGGGTGAAATGAGATTCACCCTATGTGTACATTGAGTTGCTGCCATGTGATTGGCTGATTAGATATTTGTGTTAACAAGCAATTGAACTGTAGAACTAGTGATTGGCCGCTGAGTGTATAAAACATTTCAACTTATCACAATGGGCTCTATGCACAGCTCCACTACTTCCTGAACTTAAGGTAGCTCCTTTGTTTCCTGTCTCTCATCACTGGACGAACTGATTAACCCAGGTGTGTCTGGCCAGTTACTGAGATCAGACACACCTGGGTTAATTAGTTCGTCCAGTAATGAGAGACAGGAAACAAAGGAGCTACCTTAAATTCAGGAAGTAGTGGAGTCGTGCATAGAGCCCATTCAACATTTTTGTCTTTTTTAAAGAGATTTTTATGAAGACTTGAGCATTACATTGTGTCAAACTATTAAATCTCCATAACAATAAATCCACACTTGAAGTCACCGAGGAGGCTTCATCCTCGTCTCCATGCATCATCACCAGAGGACTGGCTCCTCTGAAGAAACCCATCGTCATGCCTCAGTAGTCTCTTCACTGCCTTTATGTATCTGATTGCCACCCCGAGGCGACAGGAATCGTCTGTGCTTAAACACAGAGGAGGAGAGGAGTCCTGGCACTCTCAAATTCCCCCCACGGTTCCTGTCTCTCTGCATGCGATTACTGCCACTGTTTGTCTAAATCATCAGAGGCGAGCTTGTCCTCTGTGAAGTATTAAACGCCACACTTCTTGCCCTCATCTTGTGCTGCTGCCATTAAGTCTGCAGGTCTGACAGTCTCTTCACTTTGTGAGGGAACGCACAGCTGCATGTTTCTCCCATCCACAGGCATTCAGTCCACTGCTGCATGTGCTCTAAATCTCATACTGCATATATCTGAAGCAAAAAGGCTGTTGAGGATCTGAACTCACAGTCATTAGCTGTGAGCTGTCTAAACTCAGGTCAGACCGAGATCATTCTGCTGCAATGAGACAACAGCTCAATACATTAATACTTTGCTTTGTTTAATTTGGGTCCTTCTCAAAAGAAACACAACTGTGACATAGGGCTAGGTACCGAACTTCGGTTCTTTTTTGACATTTCGGTGCCAGGTTTCTGTACCTTAATAACCATGTTCCCTGTTTTCCCCAGAAAAGGTCCTATGTTCCCCGTTTTGTTAGGGAGGGGTGCTATCTAACTGTGCGTTCAGACCAAGAGCGACTAAAGCTGTAAAGTCGCCGGAAGTCATTCACTTTCAATGGACAGGAGCGACAAGAGCGAATAAAGCGACAGAAGCGACGAGCTACAAAGGTTGAGCGATTAGAGCGACTAAACAAAGTTAAAAATAGTTTAACTTTATGCAAATTGGCTATGACACGTTTCGGCTGTAAATCCCTGACAACCAATTGGAATGTTTGGCCTGAGTGTTGCAAGTCACACCGCGTCTCCTACGGTTGCAATAAGCAACAGAAGCCCAACTTTTTGCAGGTTTCTAATAGTGTCTGAGTCCCAAACATGAATTCATGCTCATTCAGGCACAAAGGCACGGTTACCACGCTCATGTGTTGAAAATGCCCGTTTAAGCGTTTCTTGCCAAGATATTGCGTTTGGGGAATTTTCGCTCCAGCTTCCCAGGAACGATCCGGAGCTGCTTCCAACCTTTTTGCCCTTCTTATTTTGGACACTAGCTACCCACTACACTTGGAATTTTCAAGATCGGGTGTTCAGAAATAAAGTTATGAGCTCTGCTTTTTCACCGGCTCTCGCGCAGAAACTTGTCCGCTTTAAGGGTGCTCATGATCGGCCTGAGTGTTGCAAGTCACACCGCGTCTCCAAGTGCTGCAATAAACAACAGCGGCCCAACTTTTTGCAGGTTTCTTAGTGTCTGAGCCCCAAACGCGAAACTTGCCTGCTAATTGAGCGCCTAGCATGCTATGTGAATGGGACGATATCATTTATAAATATGGAAAGAACTATGTTATAATAATAATAATTGACAGGGATAAAAATACGTATTTCCCTTTTGTCCCTCGTCTTGACATTTAGTTTGAGAGTGAGAGATAAATGAGTGAAGATCTGCAGATGCAGATCAGTGAAGATGATGTACTTAACTAAGCTACAACATTATTTTGTTTTGGGGTGTAATTTAATCAGTTATGTCCAGACCGTTGTTTTTCAGTAGGAGACGGATTTCTGGTTAATCACAGGCTACAACTTGTCAAAGCACAAGGCAGCAATCATGAAAAGCATCACTGCAAAAGCTCTGCTAATGGTAAAAAGCATACGGTCTTTTTAAAAGGATATGCAAAACTGAATGTGATGTCATAAGCGACTTGAGCGACAAAAGCAAACAGATTTTTTTGTAGCAGCTATTTTTATGAGCGACAAAAGCTATTTTACAGCTTTAGTCGCTCTTGGTCTGAACGCACAGTAAGCCCTAACCCTAACGTTTTTTTGTTGTTTTTTTTAAAAAGAAAAGGTCCTATGTTCCTTGGTCACTTACAAAACAGAGAACATTGGACCCTTTGAGTGAACACCAGAGAGCATAGGACCATTTGAAAAAAAAAAGGCTCCAAACAGGGCTCACATGTATCTATGTTGTGAACTATGTTTCAGCGAAGCGGTTCAAAATGCCTCCAGTGTTTTCTCTTTAAAATGCAGAGAATTAAAGGCAGAATCCAGAGTTTTCCCCCTGAAAATAAACGCTAGACTTATGTGAGGGAAACTGGCTCAATCTGCGCCTTTATGCCTCTACTCTCATGTGGCGGTGACATTGTTTGCAACTCCCCCTCCCCCTGAGACTGTATTTCTTTTTTTTTTTTTACTATTTTCGTGTGTTCGGGACGTTTCTGGGTGGAGATTTGCATGTCGTCTCCAGCCAATGACAAACTAAGGGTGTAGCGCTCTGTGGGGGCAAACTCATTGACTGGAGCAGACATAAGACATGCTCGAATTCTTGATAAAACTGGCGGATGCAACGAAGAAAAGGAAGTATTTTGCAGCGGAAACAGCTTTAGAAAGTGCACGCTTGAAAATGATGGATAGGGTGAGATAGGTGAAATCAGCTTTCACCCACTTCCGGCACTTTGAAGGAGATGCCTCGGGTTGAAGAGCGATGTGGCCATTAGTCTGAGGGAAGGGGCTCTCAATTTCAACAGTGTTTACAAACAGAAATGGCGGAACACTCCGGATTCTACCTTTAAATAATTTTGCACAGACAATGTCAACATTTCTTAGTTGAAGCTGCATTAGTTGCACCTCCAGAAGCAGCCATCTGATGTGCATGTGATTACAGCATTCAGAGAGCGACGACGGGGAGCGAGGCGGAGCCCACAGGCAGGTAAACTTCCAGAGCGTCCCACAAACTTGTTACAAGTGGAGTCTGGTGAGTGAAAAGGTGGCTGCTGATCAGCTGCTTCCAATTTTATACTGTAAGTCAAATAGACAAAAATACTGATAAAAAACTGCAAACATGATGCTAACGCTAGCTTAAACAATATCCAGTCAACATTTTCATGTGGAGGCCATAAAGGTTGGAAATGGGCTAAAAAAAAAATGGGCCCCATATAGGATTGTCCATGGGTTACATAATGGCCCCACTTTAGAAGTCCATATTGGTGTTATAATGTGAGAAACCCAAGTAGACCCCACACAAAATGCCAAATTTGAGCCCATGGTATGGCGCCCAAATATACATGTTGACTGTTCCCAAACTTTTTGAGCTACACCACAACAACAGAGTGTAATATCAGATGACCCTCTTGCGGCATGAGACTGTCAGAATCCTGAATGTTGAGATACTGCATCTCTCAATGAGAAAATGCCAAATTGAGATGTTTTAACTGGCGAGTAATAACCTATTTCTTTTAAATTAATGTGTTAATTTTTTACAGATTAATTGCCTGCATTAGCACATCAATTTATGACTTAATAAAAATTACCAATTTATTTGATTAATGTAGGCTAGCCAACATTTTCATGTGGGGCCTATAAAAGTTGGAAATGGGCTAAAAAATGGGCCCCATATAGGATTGTCCGTGGGTTGCATAATGACCCCACTTTAGAAGCTCATAATGGTGTTATTATGTGAGAAACCTAAGTGGGCCACACACGAAACACCCAGTTTGAGCCCACACCCAGATGGGGCTCATATATACATGTTGGGTGAATATGTTTTGTAAATATGTTTACAAGATTTAAAGTACCTTAATATGCAGCAGTGAGGACTAGACACTGACTTTTCACTTGTTTGCAATGATTCTTTTGTGCGGAAAATGATGTATTTATTTATGTTTTACAGTATGCTAAAATATGCTTTTCGTGGAAGAATGCCATAGCTAAAATAATAAAACTCAACGTTTGTTAATGTGTTTTGCAATTTTCTTTTTTGTAAAAGTTAATTTTATAAATTTGGTTCAGAAAAAAGTATCGTTTAGGAACCGGTATCGAAGTGCAGGCATTGATATCAGTAGTGGTATTGAAAATTGTTCAACGATTACCACGCCCTACTGTGTCATCAACTTTTCTTTTTAAAACTAAATCAGTTTTTTTCTTAAATTCATCCATGAGGCAAAGATCAATTTAAAAAGATTATTTAAAAAATTGAACTAACAATTAACATCTAGTGCTGAACTTTAAAAGATACTTTCATGCTGGTTTGGAAGCTGTGCTGCTGGACTGATTTATCTTTGTATTTTGGAAAGTTTTTACAGCCGTCCTGAGCAGTAACCAGTTATTTACAAGCAGCTGAGTAAGCATTCCAAATCAAACTAATAAACAAAATAACAGAAAATCCCTACTAAGTTGAAAAAGAAGCAAAGAGGATGCAGAGCATGAAAAGGTGGATAGAAAAGTGGAGGAAATTTAAGCCATTTCTTCTCTCCGTTGACTTGGAAAATGTGAGGTTGCCTGCAAACACAATGGACAGGCTTGACGAACTAACAAGGAAACAAAAGAAATACAGAGAATAGTTTTGTGTTCAGTGGAGACATGGCTGCAAGAGCACACTCCGGACTACAGAAAGCACTTTATCAACTTCTAACAAAGCATCATTCCGAATAAGATGCCTTCCAAATAAGCTCTGGATCATCAGTGACCTGAAAAGGGGCAAAACGTCAGAAAGAAAGTCCTCAGGGAGGGACACAGGGAGCTATTGAGGGCTGTTCAAAAACAGCTAAAAAAGTAGGAAAGCAGTTCAACTCCCCTCATGAAGCCCCATATCACAATGATGAAAAATCCTTTAAAAAAATTGCGGGTGTTTGCTTGTCTGTTATTTAGCAAAATTCATTCAAGAAGTTGTGGTGCTTGTCGCTTTGCTGACGTAAGATCGCAGGTTAAAGTCGTTGCACCTGCATTTACTGTAGAGTGGCCCTGTTATGCTCATTTCTGACCAAGATGTGAGTCCACAAGGGCTTGAATCAATCCAGAAATGTTTATAAACCCCTTTACTTTTTTATGTATCGATCCTCTACAGGCCCACACTTCAGCCTCTGCCAACAGAACAAAGAGTGGCAGAAATAGACAGTTTAATTCAAGAAGGCTGTCGAGAGTGCACCCATCAACTGGTGTCATTCGGATGTTTTTAGCCTGGCCCATGTACATGATGTTTCATGAAGCGAATGTTGTGTTTGTAGCATCCCTCTGTGTAGCTATGTACTGTACGTCTGCTGTTTAAACACGCATGTGCTAGCTGCTGGTACAGTATAAGGTTAAGTTCGGTCCGTCGTTGCTCAGAAACAATCAAAATAAAAGAGAACTTGTCACTTCAATCTCATTCAATATATTTAAATGATTTAGCTTTATTTCATTGTTGAACCTCTGTCTATCTAAAGGTGGAGACATATCGGACAGACTGCCGACTGTTGCGGTCATTGCTAGAAAATGAGGTTGGGCTAATCAATTGGCCTCAGTCTGACCAACACGGCGAAAAAAGTGTTGAAGAACACACCAAACCGACTCAGCACGTGCACAAAATATAATGTTGCCAGAACAGCAGGCGGCGCTAATTTGTATTGTTGCCCAACAAAATGAAAACTGGAAATGACGGCCCATTTCTCAAGACCAAAACACATAAAAGCACGCTGCTTTTGCTGTTAGCAGAGAGCGAGGACTGCTAGCCAAGAATGGAAGAAACAATGAATAGTGCCAAAAGATGTCTGCTCTGCACAAGGTAGCTTACCTTCACTTCTGGTCTTCTTGTTTGCTGATTTGCCAGCAAGGACAAGCCCTTCTCCAATCTGATTGGTCAGTCCTCTAATGACTGAACGACTGGCCGATTCATTATGTTCAGTCAGCTGAAAAGAACGCTGGTGGTATTGGCGACGGCTGCAGATGGCCGACGACACAGAACACACCGAACTGACTCACGACCCCGACTTCAAAAGACTCCATGACGACACCAGATGGCTGGAAATTGGTCCGGTGTGTCTCCGCCTTAAGATGCTCTTTTTGTAGCCAATAGCTGCGTTTACATTGACAAATAATTCATCTACAGTGTATGCTACTGAAATCTTTCCAATCAGTTGTATTTACCTGATGGACAGATTTGATACAATTGTAATGCTTTTGGCATGCACAGTGCCTCCTAGTTTTGAAGACGAGGGGTTTTCTTTTTTAGAATTTACAATCTTTTGACCGTCTAAATGCTCAGTAGCCTGTCAGTTTCTAACAAAAACATTGCATCTGCCACATGATCTGTTTTGCTTCCACTGTTCTCCTTGAATCTTTCAATGTCACATAACCCCCAAGAGGTTCAAGCATGCGCAGAGATAACACACCACAGAAACGATCAGATTAAGTGTTTACGTGCTCATTTTTTCCTGCTGATCTGATCGTAGAAAGGTTTAAACCAACCCCCGATGGAATGTTTTTTTTTCCGATGGAGGCCATTGGATCAACTCACGTTTCATGGCGCATTTTTATTCTGATTGGATTTGAATCAAAATTCCTCAAATGCACCTAATGTTTTTGACCTGTTCAATTCAATTCAATTCAATTCAATTCATTTTAATTCAATAGGCTTTATGCACATCTCTAGTACTTCCTGAACTTAATACTGCACCTTTGTTTCCTGTCTTTCATGATTGGATGAACTGATTAATCCAGGTGTGTCTGACCTCAGCAAATGATCAGACACACCTGGATTAATCAGTTCATCCAATCATGTAAGACAGGAAACAAAGATGCAGTATTAAGTTCAGGAAGTACTGGGGCTGTACATAAAGCCCATTCAATTCAATTCAGCTATTTTTGGATTGTTGAACCTCTGGCCATCTAACGTACTCTGGTGCCTTAGTCTTGGGGGAGTGGGTAGCCTAGTGGTAATGTCACTGGAGGACCTGGGTTTGAGTCTGCACCTCGACACTTGGGTGAACCACTGTGGACCCCTGAGCAAGGTCTTCAACCCCCATCAACTGCTCCCTGGGCACCTTAAGTAGCAGCCCACTGCTTTCTGATACTTACAGAGATGGGTGAAATGCAGAGCCTTAACTTCCCCTTGGGGATCATAATAGATGGGTTTCCATGCAACGTCACAGATAAGATGCACGCGCAACCAGGAAGCAAGAAAACAGGAAGCATTATTGAACTATGAGAAGACGTGTGTTTTACGTGCAAGACTCGACTTTTAATGCAGATTAGGTCAAGATATGACGTGAAAGTGTCGGGGAAATATAATGTTTGAGTCCTGGTATTTATTCAGTTGCAAAAATCAAAACATTGTAAAATGCATGTAAACAGTTGAAAATGGTGAAAATAGGACAGTAGGAGTGACTGATCTTCAGAAAACCCTCTCAGATTTATACAGGTTCAGACTACATGATTTATTTAGTCTTTCACCATGGTCACCATGTCAGACCAAACCACCACGGCGGCAGAAATTATTCCCGTGTTCTAGTTGGGAGACTGGTACTAATACCAGCATCACCGCCGCGATTGGCTGCATCACAACACTGTAGCTGTGTGTCACAGCCGTCCTCTGCTCAGACATGGAAATAAAAAAGAAGAAAAAAAAAAATCGAAGTACGGGGGTCGTAAATCAGATGCCGTTTGAGTTTATACCATTAGCTAGTTAGCAGTTAGCTAGTTTGTCTACTGTCTACCGGGATATCACACACAACAAAAGCATAGTATTACACAAGCAGCGAGACTTACCGACAGCAACGCGTGTTAGTCCCTAACTGTTGGAATCACCTCCTTTCCAAATGTTGTGATGATGTCGTCTTTGCCTGGTTTAATCCCAAACTAGTGAAAGTTGCTCCTGTAAGAAGGTGGTGAAGACGACACCGGAGCTAAACCTGCTGTTAGGCTGTCTGTTGGGGCCTATTTTGTTTTTAACAAAGAGTCTAAACGAAAGTTTAAGCCACTTTCTAACTCAAGTTTTTCAGGCAAATTTGAAATGAGGTCCAACACGAATAATACCCATGTTTTAACAAGAAAAATGCCGTTTCCAGGTGATGACCCCCTTGCCAAGTTAGTATAAAGGTAATAGAAACACAAAACAGCAACACTGTGTCGGCATTTTTTTATTTGTCATCAAAATACAGATTTATTCAGTATAATTTAAAAACAACGATCTCTGTTTGTTTCATCAGGTTACTTTACATTTTTATGAATGATATGAGTGCGTGTTTGGCTGTAGACTGCAATACAAAACACAGGCTTTTTGCCCCCCCTGCCAACTGCCAATGTTTGTAAACGGGAAACCCATCTATAGTACATCAAAAAAAAAAAAAAAAAAATCAGCTTCATTCGACTGTTGAACCTCTGCCCATTTAAGGTGCTTTTTTTTTTTTTTTTTCACTTTTCTGACCTGCTCTTCAATTCAATTCAATTCAGCTAATTTTGGATTGTTGAACATCTGGCAATCTAAGCTACTCTTGTGCACAGGGTTTCTGACCAGTTCAGTTCAGTTTAATTCAACTCAATTCAGCTTCATTGGATTGTTTAACCTCTGTCCATTTAAAGTGCTGTTTTGCACATGTTTCTGACCTACTCTTTTCTTTTCAATTCAGATAAATTCAGCCTGATCTGTATAGCGCCAGTTGAAAACAAATTCCTCTCACTGCACTTTACAAAGAGTCCAAATCAGTCCAATTCCATTTGAGCCCAATTATATTCCAATTAAAACAAATCCATTATATGATCCACATTAGTCCAGTTTACAATAAGCCTGTTCATATTCAGTTCATTTAAAAAAAAAAAGGTAATTACTTAGATATGGAGGCCAACAGGTTACATTAAATCTTCTCTTCAGTTCAACCCTCCATCCTGAACCCAGGAGAGCGTGGAGAGGAAACCCTCCTTTTCAAATGGAAGGAAAAACCTCCAACTGAACCAGAACCAGAGAGAGAATATGTAAAATAGATATTTCTATACTCTAAATGTGAGCATTTTCATAAATATTGACAGTGATATGTATTTGTGCATGATTTTAAATGACAAGACTGAAACAACTTGAAGTGTAATAAGCAAACTTTTAATGTCATCCAGTATTTAATGACCAAAACTTCTCTAAAATTGAATTATTTGGGAATTAGATTAAACTTTCCACAAATTATTGGGAATACAGCTTGAGCAGAGTTATATTTCTTATCTAAAATATCCACACTGGCTGAAGACTGGATGAAGAAATGACCAGTGTCAATTCCACTGTGTAGCTTGCATGCTAATTCAAGTGGGTATGTCATATTCGGAGGTGCACTGCAGCAGCTTGCAGGTGGGGCTGTAATCCCGCTGAGCATTTGATTTGGCTTCAATAAGGTGGCAGTGACTTACCCTCATCAGTCTCATGAAAGTCACCCAGTCAATGTTGGTCGAGCCGGCGACTGAAGCTGATATATTCTTCAGAGGCGAGGAGGACACCCCCGACTGCTGAGGCTTATGATGTGGGGAGAGGGAATAAATGATGAGGATATCAAAGGGAGGCCTGTCTTCTGTGCAGCTCTCAGCCTGCCTCGTCCTCAGACTCTGGCTTCACTGCTCATTCCTGTTGTACGCTTGTTTTATGTAACACGATGAGAAGCGCTGATTAAATTCATGCTGATCTCAATTGAGCTCGACCTTGATATTGAGGGAGATCCTTCTGAAACTTTAAAATCGTTAGTATCACTTTCCAGGGCTCGATGTAATTTGAAATCTAAGTTGTTGAAGGGGAAATGTATTCTGTCATTTAGAGAAATGGTTGTCCTAGATTTGTTTCATCAAATAAAACTTGCTTGTGGATTGTCATAGTAAATGTTGATCAAAGGAAATACGAAAAAATATAGTTATTCTGAATTGGATGTAGATGTTAATGTACATGTTGATCAGTGTCTGTTAGGTCTGTGAACATTTCTCATCTTATGACAGTAGAGATGGATATGACCCTGTACGGAAGAGGCTTAGGGCCACTGGAGAAAAAACAAATTCTGAGAAAAAAGACAGAATTCTGACTTTTTTCCAGAACATTTAAAAAAACAAACAAATTTTTTTCTTTTTAATTTCCAAAGAAGTCAGAATTCTGACTTTTTTCTCAGAATTCTGAGATTAAAGTCAGAATTCTGACTTTTTTTTGGAAATTAAATTAAAAAAACCTTTTTAATATTCTGGAAAAAAACAAATCCTGGGGAAGAAAAATTCCGATTTTTTTAAAGTCGAAGAAAAACAAGTAGAAAGCAGAATCTGACTTTTTTTTTTTTTAAACCTTATTTCGGAAAACGAAACGACTTTTTCAAAAAAAAAAACTTTTTAAAAAATTTCGGAAAAAATCAAATTCTGACTTTTTCTCAGAATTCTAGAAAAAGTAGAATTCTGACTATTTTGGAAATTAAAAAAAAAAAATTCCTGAAATTTTTTATTTATTTTAATTTTCTGGAAAAAAAAAATCGGATATTAAAGTTGGAATTCTGACTTCTTTGGAAATTAAATAAAAAAAACCCTTTTTTAAATATTCTGGAAAAAAGAACTCAGAATTCTGTCTTTTTTTTTGGGGGGGGGGGGGGGGGGATTAAAAAGAAAAATTCCTGATTTTTTTTAAATGTTCTGAAGAAAAATCAGAGTTTTGAGATTAAAGTCAGTATTCTGACTTTTAAAAAAAAAAAAAAAAATTCCTTTTTTTAATGTTCTGGGAAAAAGTCAGAAATCTGACTTTTTTCTGAAAAAAAAAATCCCCAATTAAAAAAAAATTTCGGAAAAAATTCAGAATTCTGACTTTTTTCTCAAATTCTGAGAATAAAGTCAGAATTTTGACTATTTCGGAGATTAAAAAAAAATCCTTATACCACACTATGTGATACAATGTAGTATGATACAATGTGATACCATATGTGATACAGTGTGATGTTACACAATGTGATACAGTATGATTTGATACGATACAATGTCATAAGATATAATGTGATACGATGTCGTATGATACAATGTACTGTAATACGATCCTATGAGATACGATACTGTGAAAGGATACCATGTGATATGATACAAAGTGATTTAGTATGATGTGGTACTATGTGGTACTATGTGATACAGTGCCCGGGCCGGGAACGCCTCGAGATCCCCCCGGATGAGCTGGCGGCTGTGGCCGGGGTGAGGGAAGTCTGGGCTTCCCTGCTTAGGCAGCTGCCCCCCGCGACCCGACCCCAGATAAGCGGAAGAAGACGGTACGGTACAGTGTGATATGATAAGATATGATACAGTACAGTACATGCACTATGTGCTTTTATTGTCCCCAAATAGGAATTAGTGTTTGACTCAAACACTGTTATATTGGCCACCAAACAATAAAGAAACAACTGAAAATTACAACATGCATAAAGGACATAAACTCACATAAAGAATATAAATATATTACATAACACCCATTTGCAAATTAAAAACAACAGAAAAGACATTAATATATTGCACAACCGACAACCCCAAAGGGAGATAATGCACAGTCCATGTAGCCATAAAATTTTACTATCTAAGATCACTTAAGATCTTGATAAAAATGGGGACGAAAGATTTCTTGTAATGATTAAATTTGCATTTTGGAACATGGTACTTTCTACCAGGAGGTAATAACTCATACTCATGATAAAGGATGTGTGATGTATCTGACAGTATACAGCTTATCTGGCTGCTCATGGATGAGGTAACAGTCATGGCAGACTGTACCAGACACTGTAACTTAGCAACTACACAGCTGTAAAGATGCAATGAATCCAAAATGTAGTGACACAACTACTTCTGCAGCCTCATTGCTCCAAATTCCACCACAAAAGTTCAAATATTTCCAGGTAAGCAAAGCAAACTGTCTTTGCCTTTATGTGTCGACAGGGTTTCACAGTGTTCACCAACATCATGTTACATTATGGGATGTTATGTTTGTTGTAGGCATCACAATCATAGAAGTAACCACGGCTTTGCTGGCATTTATCATCTCGACAGATATTTAAACATGTTTGCATATAAACTGTACTGAAGGAAGAAAACATCACGTCAATGAAGACACTGATTCAAGAATAAGCTTCTACGCTAACACGTATTTCTGATTTTAGAGAGGTGCTTTTGACTTCAGAGGAGCGGGATCACCATCTGGATCCTGACAAGATTTCAACCGTCTGCAATTTCATGTGGAGAGATTCTTTTGCTAAAAGTGTCATGTAGACAGGATTATTGTCTGAGAATGGAGGGAAAAAAATCGGTTTTTATTTCAGTTTTCAGCAAATGGAAATAGTGTACAGTCGTTTTACACCGGTGGAATTTCTAAATTTGTTTGATTTAGTCTGTTTTTGTTGCATTTGTGTTTTTAACTGTGATTTTCTCTTGTTTGTGGGCTGTGTTGCTGCTTTTCTTGGCCAGGACTCGCTTGGAAAAACAGGTCTGTGATCTCAGTGGAACTTTCCTGGTTAAAGATGGACTGAATAAATAAAATGTACCTGACACAATTCAACTTGAATAAATTATTCAAACGATAAATAAATAAAGGATAAGATGCAAACCAGCCACCTAAATATCGCTGAAAGAATGTAGGCTCATAAACAAAAGTAGGTTTTATAAAATAAATAATATATCTCAAATGGTGTCAGTTAATCATCAATAGATGTGT
Organism: Atherinomorus stipes; assembly: GCA_023101725.1. Lineage (NCBI taxonomy): Eukaryota > Metazoa > Chordata > Actinopteri > Atheriniformes > Atherinidae > Atherinomorus > Atherinomorus stipes. The sequence goes on along the minus strand of JALJCO010007737.1, from coordinate 120,722 downwards.
CTGAAATCAATAAAAAATAAGTAAATAGACAAATAAAGTTTACTTTAATCATGAATATAAATAGATAAGTAAATAACATGAATAAATAAATAAATAAATAAATAAATAGCTAAAAAACTTAAATGATGTCAGTTTATCATCAATAAAATGTATGTGAAATCATTAATAAAATGGGTAAATAGAGGAATAAATACAATTTTTATAATAAATAAATAAATAAATAAACCTGAAATGGCGATAGTTAATGGTAAAAACAACAGTTTGAAAAAATTTTTTAGGGAAAAACAAATATCGGCAAAACAAAATAATACAAAGCTTAAATGTTGTTAGCAAGGGATTAAATTGTGAGCTAAAAACAAAAACAATGAATCAACCAACAAACCAACCAACCAAACAGACAGACAGACAAACAAACAAATAAATGATTAAATTGCAACATATCTTAAAAATGATGTCAGTTTATCATCAATAGATGTGTCTTAATTCATTACTAAACGGTTTAAAAGAGATAAATAAATAAATAAATAAATAAATAAAACAAACAGACAGACAAACAAACCTGAAATGGCAACTGAAAAAGCTCAAAATGCATAAAAGAATTTAGGCAAAACTTAACATAATTCGAAACCTAAATGTTGTTAGCAAGTAATCGAAATGTGAGGTTGAAACATAAAGAATCAATCAAACAAATTAACTAAATAAATAAATAAATAAATAAAAAAACAAACCTGTCTTAAATGATGTCCGTTTCTCATCAATAAATGTGTCTGAATTCATTAGTAAAAGGTTGAAAATAGATATAATAAATAAACAAACCTGAAAAGGCAACAGTGGTGAAAGAAAGTTTAAAATAAATAAATACATTTATGCAAAACTTCATATAACTCACAACTTAAATATTGTTAGCAAGCAATTAAATTGTGAGCTTAAAACAAAAACAATAAATCAATGAAAAACAAACAAACAAGAAATAAATAAATAAATAAAAAATAGCAACATATCTTCAATGATGGTTTATCATCAATAGGTGTGTCTGAATTAATTAGTAAAAGGTTTAAAATAAATAAATAAATAAACAAACAAACAAACCTGAAATGGCAATAGTTAATGGTGAAAAAAAGTTTCAAATAAATAAACAAATTTAGGCAAAACTTAACATAATTCAAAACTTAAATGTTGTTAGCAAGTAATCGTAATGTGAGGTTAAAAACATAAAGAATCAATCAAACAAACAAACAAACAAATAAATAAATGAATAAACAGCAGACCCAAAATGGCAACAGTTCATGGTTTAAAAAGTTTGAAATAAATAAATTTAGACAAAACTTATTAAAATTCATAACTTAGATGCTGTTGGAAAGTAATCAAACTGTGAGCTTAAAACATAAACTCAAGATCAATCAATCAAACAAACAAATAAATAAATAGACTTTGATTTGTTTTAGTTAATGATCAAATAAGGTGTTTAATTTTAAAAAAACTACAAATGGTGTTAGGTAATAATCAAATAAACAAACAAATAAATAAATAAATAAATGCAAATATTACTTAAAATATGTCGGTTAAAAATCAAAGGACCTGCATCACTCAATGACCACCGAGACCAAGTTAACTCAATAAACAAATCGGCAAACAAGTAAATTATTGTGAAACATTTTCCTCAGAGGGCAGCAGGACATATCAATAAACAAACAAATAAATAAATAATTTCCCAGCTCAGACTGCAACAGCCAACCATGGAAACTTTCCAGCGGCTGTTAAACAGCTGGATGAGGAGAAACGCGTAAACTCCACCTTTACTGAATAATCCAGATTAAAAAACATAAACTCCTGCTTTCTTTGTCACATTCTCTCTCTCTCTCTCTCTCTCTTCTCCTCGTGTTTTATCTTTTCTTTCCTCTGGTTGTTGTTGCGGTGAGTGTTGATGAGAAACACGCTGCGCAGACAGTTGGACAAGTCAGACGCTGACGGGTCGTTTCTGTCAACATTTCCGCCCCGCAGCTTCATGTTCTGCACGATCATGAAACAAACACGCGCTTTCTCTCCATCTTTAGAAAGAAAACGCTGCTTCGCGCGAGCGACGTGTTGCAGAGAAGCTCTGATGGGATGAAGAGCAGCTGGTGCCACGTCGCGTGCTCCACAACGCAGCGCCTGGTTAACGGTGATGGAGAGAATGCGGCAATCTATTGGCTGCAGGCTGAGTAAATTTCAGTCGGTGTAGTCCAATGGTGAGCGAGAGAGAGAGAGAGAGAGAGAGAGAGAGAGAGAGAGAGAGAGAGAGAGAGAGAGACCTGGTTTCTCTATCACTAATCTTGTGCGCGCAACACACTCGCGCTATGAGAGCAATTAGATTCAGCAGCGTTCCCACTGCCTCTGCAATGACTCACTGAAACACACACGCATGCACAGCACACACACACACGCACTCAACACACAGTTACAGGACGTTCAGCACGCACACACGGACCGGACCGGACCGGACCGGACTTTGGATTTGGAGCGCAGAGACTGGACCCGGACTTTATGGTGTTTTTTTTCCCTTCTTCTTCTTCGTGTGGCGCGCAGATTGACTCCGACTCAGGACTAAGATCTGCGAGGGAGACGGTGGAGATCCAGTCTGAGGTAAGTCTGAGCTGGAAAAGACTTTTATTTGATTTATTTTAAAAGGGGGGGCAGAACCGGTGCGCAGCGGAGCGACACTTCCACCTGACTGCAGCTGATGGTTCCAGGACATAAAGATGCCGATCAAACCCTCAAAAAAATCCCACATTCCCCCCTTATTTTATTCCCTTTTTTTAAAAACCAAGTGAGCAGTTCAACGTTGAATTGTCATCCGCGTGCAGACAGGAAGCCTTACGACCCCAAAGTAGTTTCCCAGCTTCACCAGCCTGAACCAGTTCCTGTTAGTTGGTAAACACGTTTAAAGACATGTCACACATGTCACCATCCCATGTGCGTATGTTTGCGTGTAGGTGTGTGTGTGCACTGACGTCCTCCATCAGCACTGCTCTGCGCGCATCTCGAGCCAAGCAGCCACAAGATGGTGGTGTGGATATCTGGATGTGGCGTTTTCTGGGGGAAACAGTAATAAATGAATAAATGAATACATAAAAAAGAAGAGCGCGTTGAGAGTCTGGGGGAGAAAACAGGCTGGAAATGTTAACCCTGGTTGCGTTCTGCACAAACTTGCACAGAATTAAGCTGACGGCGTCCAAATGAAGCAAAATTGGAAGTTTTTTGGGTCTCGCTGGGGACCCATGAAAACCCATGAAGACATGAAGAATGAAACGAGAGATGCGTCTGAGCTGGGGAGCGTGATACAAAGAGTTTTGCTTAGCGTGGGTCTTTGGACTAATACAAAACTACACGTCCTTAAATTCAGAAATGTATTTGGGGTTATTATCAGACAAAAAGAGCATGAGTTGTGCAGAAAACATACATGAATTTAGAAGAAACAGCAAGGAAATTTGTGTTTTGTGGATTAAAGTCTGTTTATGGAGCCACGTTTTTAAAGAAAATGCATCTGTGGGATGAGCAGCTGAGTTCCATTTATTGGTTGCCTTGAAAAACTCGCCATATCTCCTCAGCTACAGTTTATTCTGTTACTGACTCTTGTTTGGTGTTTATTGGATCAGATAAATGTCCAAAGAAAGAACATTAGCAACAGTTTATTCATTTAACAAACAGAGGCCTCACTAGCACAAGGAACTATCATGGTCTCACCTCGTGCTGGTCACCAGCTTGGTCACACACTTGTGTGGGATGGATCCCATCTCGTGTGTGCTCTGGTTGGGTGTTGTCCTGAGTAAAAACTGTGTGTATTAGTATCGTTCTTTGTAAACATTTTGCTGATGTGACATAATGATAAATTAGGGATGTTCAATATTGGCTTTTTTTTTTTTTTTTTTTTTTTTACTGATATCCAATATTGTTGAGTTCTTAAATTCCAATATCTGATATCAACCAATACTGATATATGCAGACAACTGTGAGGTTGTATCTCCATATTTTGAGAAATACAACTATATTCTGCTCTGAGAGCAAAGATCCCAAAATATCCTTAACTCAGCCAGAGGAGTTCATTTTGGACATCTGGCTGCCAGATATCAGATATTAGCAGGTATTAGCAAACATGTGGCTAATTATAATGTTCCTGACAACTTGGTAACTTGCACCGTAGTCACATGACTCTGAAAGGAATGCTGGGATATGAAGTTCTTCCAGGATAACCGGAACCTTTCTACATGCTGGACTGGTGCTAATGGAACAAGATCTCACAAAATTTCATTACGAACAAGACCTCAAAAATTCATTGCTAAAAAAACATCAGTCCGACAAAACTGATATTGATATTTTCTGATATCACATTTAATGCTGATATCATCTGATGATATTGGTAGGCCAATAAAATCAGACATCCTATAATAATGGATGTGCCAGACAATAAAAGCGTGTCGTATTGCATTGTATTCTATTGTAATTTATCGTATTGTATCGTATCATATTCTATTGTATCATATTCGGTTATATCATATCATATTCTGTTTTATCCTATCATTTTCTATAGTATCCTATCATATTTATTTGTATCATATAATATTGTATTGTATTGAATCAAATTCTATCGTATCATATATTCTATTGTATACAATCATATTCTATCGTATCATATTCTATTGTATCGCACTGCATCCTATTGTAGCGTTTCGTATCATATTGTGTTGTATTGCATCGTATTGTATCGCATCGCATCGTATCGCATCGTATCGCATCATTTCGCATCTTATCGCATCGTATCGCATCGCATCATATCGCATCTTATCGCATCGAATCGCATCGTATCGCATCGCATCGCATCGTATCGCATCGTATCGTATCGCATCGTATCGCATCGTATCGCATCGTATCGCATCTTATCGCATCAAATCGCATCGTATCGCATCGTATCGTATCGTATCATATATTCTTCAACCCGCATCAGTCAGTGTGGTTTTGTTGGGTCACCCTGTTACTAACAACACACCCATGATGATCCTACAATTGTTCACTTGGCTCATCAATACTGTGGATGGCTGTTCTATCCTCCCTACTCTCAAATTCTGGAGGAAGCCTCTCGTTTTACCCTCTCAGAGCAGCGATCAGCTCTGCATCTCTCTCCACAGGATCTCAAACCCCGGTCCAATAGGTTTTAGGTGCCTCCCTGTTGCAACACACCTGAGTCATCAATCATGAACAGGCTTGGGCAAAACTTTTCATTTGAGAGAGGTGTGTTGTAGTGGAGAAGCAGGACAGTCGCGCACAAATAGTAGGAAATCCCCGCCCTACCCTACAATGCAACTGCTGTAGGACTCATAACGTCCTCCACATGTCCAGGGTCCAGTGTACATGTCGCAAAAGGGCCTGAAGGCTAATCATGGCAGCCCAAACACAACATATTCATACTTACTTTGGTCTGTCCTGTCCTGTAGATGTGTCTCTGCATGATTTACAGGTTATCCCATTTCAGAACTCTCGGTTCATTTAAACAAGTCATTAAAGGTGCAGTGTGTAAAAAAAATCAAAGGTCAAGGGCAGAAAAATGTAATATACAATTCAAAACTGTGTAGCTGTTATATAGTTTTATTTTCTCAAAATGAGTAATTTTCATCTACTTACTGTGGGTGCACATACATGTAGGCTGCAATTTTTGTGCTGCCATTTGTGCCCTAAGTAAAGTGAGAACTTTCAGAACTGACTGCTGTACCAGCTTTGTTTAATATGAGTTAGAGTACTGTTTGGGATAAGTGATGCCTTAAAAGACATTAAAAAGTTGTTACTCATTTTACAGTCATAGCTACACCTGAGACCACTGGATCCAGTCACAGATGAAAACATCTGAATATTTAGGAGAATTTTGTCCACTGATGGCCACCGTGCATTCACAACAGTGCTTGGAATATGAAGTCATTGCTATACCCATCTTTACCACTAGATGTCAGTAATTCTTACACACTGTACCTTTAAAGGGGTTCTACAGAAGTTGATACAAACTTTCAGGGTTGATCTCTTGTTTGAATGTTGAGCAGGCGCAGAGATGCCCAACTCCTGTCGTCAAAGGTCCTGCAGGTTTTAATTGTTTCCTGCATCAACACACCTGACTTGGATGAATGGGTCTTTAACGGGCCGGGGCAGAATTTGTTGAGGTGTTGAAGTGGTTCATTTAATCAAAATCAGGTGTGTTGGAGCAGGGAAACATCTAAAACCAGCAGGAGGTCCGACACAGGAAAATATAAAGCATGAATGGCAGAACTGGTCCAGGACTAAGGATAGACTTATATATCAGCTGGCCGATATTTTCAGCTGATATTTGCGTTTTTTGCCGGTGTCAACATCAGTCAATACATTGGGTGTGTTGGCCGATACCCTGACTCAACATAATTTTCAGACTTTTTCTGCAAACGCTTGTCCTAAAAATTATTCATACTCTATGACTAAAGAAAAGGCTAAATTTACAATAGTAATTCACATAACAAAAAACAAAACAAAACAAACAAAAAAGAATAAAAATGAAGAAATATATAATTTAGTGAAATAGAATATGATTTTAAATTTGTGGTCAGAAATAATGATAATAAAGCAAACAAACAAACAAACAAAACTGTCCCAGACAATTTTGAGCACCTTTGAAAAGAACAGTGGGCCAAAATACCTGTAAACTTAAAAAAAAAAAAAATTGTGCATTTGTTTTCAGTTTTTTTCTTTGAACCCCAATTCAAAATCAATGGAATGATTTTCATAGAATTTTTATTTATTATTACTTTTGTCAATTTATTTCACTGACAGATGATTATTTTTTCTTCTTTAAGTGAAGGGTATGAAGAAGGTAATATGTTCTTTTTTATATATTAAAAGAGTTGTAAAATTACTTTTAATTGTATCCTCTATTATATTAATTTGGGAGTCAATTGCAGTATCAGCTAAGTCTGATGAGAAAATATCAAAATTGGTATTGGCTTTAAAAAAAATCTGTATCGGTCGATCCCTTTCCAGGACACTGATAAAAAGATAGATTTAAGTTTTTAAATCATATTTTCACAGACAAAAAACACTAAACTTTGTTTATATGGTGAGAATTTACTATTTTCCTTCATTTATGTGCATCTTTGGATGATATTTGATGATGTCAGGCATGACATCTAAGACCTCGCTTATGCACACGCTCAGAAAAAACATGAATGTGCTGCAGTTTTTAAAAAATAAATAAATCAAACAGTCATCCTCTTTCAATCTTCTTTTCCTTTCCAGATTTTGATTGTCCTGCAAGATCTTTGTTCAATTTTCTCAAACCGCTTCGCTTCATCCAGGATAAAACTGTCACTCTCAAAATGAACAGCATGCACACCCACCCACACCCACCCACACACACTCTGATCTGTAATCCACTTCTCGTGCTGTTTCAAATAACACCACAGATTCTTACATGCAGGAAATTGGTTTGAGCTATTTGTTCTTTTATCTGAAAATAATCTTTGATAAAAGCAGATTCATGTGGAAGAAAAAAAACATCTCCCTTCTGCCCGCCTCAGACGCACAGAAGCAAATTATTCATCGGGGAAATGACAAGCTGCAAATGTTGCAGTGACTTTATTTGGTTGACTCTGTAATGCTGTAAACATCACTGCAGGCCTCCCGTCACATTGTACCAGCTCAGCGGTGACATGCAGATGATAAACAGGGAGCTGTTTGCTGATTGGTCCAGACGAGGGGGAGAAGCACAGAGAAGCAGCGGGAGCGTCGGATTGTCGTAGCCCAGTCTGAAAAGATCGAGGAACTAAATGATTCATCGGAGATAACAGATGTGCTTCAGCAGGCATGTGTTTTTGTGGTGATCATCTCTTTGCAGATGTGAGTGACATGAGCTGCCACCTCGGGCCTAATTGCATTTAACATCTGGAGAGTCATAACCGAGTGAAACTGAAAGGCTCTGGCTCTGTGCTGTCAAATAAGGATAGAAATGTTGCGTTTTTCCTCTTTCACTCAGGCACACGCCAGTTTTTACGCTGGAAACACACTGCCCGGCCAAAACAAAAGGTCATATACTTTAATATTTTGTTGGACCGCCTTTAGCTTTGATTACGACAGCATTCGCTGTGGCATTGTTTCCATAAGCTTCTGCAATGTCACCAGATTTATTTCCATCCAGTGTTGCATTAATGTTTAACCAAGATCATGCATAGATGATAGCAGTCTGACTGCTGCGCACAGGCTTCTCTAGAACAGGGTTGATCTGGACTCATCAGACCACGTGACCTTCCTCCATCGCTCCAGACTCCAATCTTCATGCTCCCTAATAAATTGAGGCCTTTTTTCCAGTTAGCCTCACTGATTAGTGGTTTTCTTAAAGGATAAACTCTCTGTTTTTCAACTTGGACCTCATTTGTAGGAGTATATACATGTATTTGCTCACCGGTAAAGTTACTGCATCACTTTGAGTCCTTTGGAAGATATTAGGTTGAGTCCTTCAGTGTACATCCAGTATCATAGTGGAGACGCGGCACCCTCTATACAAGACATTATCTGCAGTAAAACGTCTTCATTTCATCAATGTTTTAAGTAGAATGAATGAACGAATGAGAACTATTGTCCTGTGAGTTCAGAGTTTGGCAGATTGTGTTTTTGTTGTCTGGGTAGCGAGCTGCTCTTCTCAGCTGTATTACCGAAGCGCGCATCGTGAATGTGCGGCCCTGAAAAGTGTGTAGAATATCCTGATAACTCACGGAAAGCTAAATCTGGGCCAAACGGCAACCTCTGGTGGCCAACGATGAGTTTATTCGGAAGACGTCATTATTTGTTAGGGCTGGGAAAAAAACACGATGCACTGAAATATCGTGATATTTTCATATGCAGATTTCATATAGAGATTCAAAAATGCAATATTGATCTATTTTATCAACGAAATCTTGCGAGATTTTGTAAGTTAACGGGGAAATCTCGCGAGATTTCACGAAAACCCGCGAAAATTCTTGACTGAACAACGAAATCTCGCGAGATTTCATTGGTAAAATAGATCAATACCACATTTTTACATATTGATATGATATCAGCATATGAAAATATCGCGATATTTCAGTGTATCGATTTTTTTTTCCCAGCCCTATTATTTGTAGTTCTCCCTTGGTTCGCTGGGGGCTGGCTGAAAAACAAAGCAAATCCCCATAGACTGTCGTTACAGCCTGGTTCAAAAAATCATTTTAGGTTTAATAGGTCAAGTATTCCTTCATGTAAACTGTGAAGGGGGTGATTTTTTTTTATAACTCATCCGTTTAGATGTTATTTAATTTTGAAATTACATATAATTAAGGGTGTGTCCTTTCGATTGACATGCCGCAGACTGGAAGCCCGGCCTGCCGACCGCTGGCTGGTAGTTAGCTCCTTGTTTGCTCTCAGTAAGGTCTCATTTTGTATCAGAGTCGCACAACGGCGTTTTTTAGTCAGATAATAGCAAGTCTAAGCATGTTTTACCTTTACCCCGTTGCCTAGGGGTCTAATCTTCGCTAGCTCCTCTTAGTTTTGAGTTAGCTCGGTTAGCGTTTAGCCCCAGAGTATGTCAGCTGTCGATAATTTGCCCCGCAGCCTGGAGCGACCTTGCCTTTGCCCATTTTAGTATTTTCCGGGAGTGACGACACACGTGACACAGCAAAATGGTGACGTGGGACACGCCCACCTGGCTTCACTTTTAGCTCTTCAGAAACAACAAGTGACGTAGCGGAAGGTTCATCTCTCTCTATTAACGGTCTATGATCTGGACTTACGGGACAATAGTACTTGTTTGTTGTTTGTTCTACTTAAAGTATTGGCGAAAATCAAGGAGTTTTGCTGCAGATAATGTCTTATATAGTGACTGCCCCGTCTCCGCCATTACACTGAATGTACACCGAAGGGCGACTCAACGTAATATCTCCCGAAGGACTCAAAGTGATGCAGAAACTTTACCAGTGAGTAAATGCATGTATATACTCCTAGAAATAAGGTCCAGGTTGAAAAAAACGAAAGTTATTCTTTAAGACTACACAGCTGTTCAGTCTCAGTCCCTTGAGTTCCTTTTGCATTGTGGTGTGGAAATACTCTTACTTTTATTATTAAACAGTCAGGGGTGTCCAGCTGTGGTCCTCGAGGGCCACAATCCTGCAGGTTTTCCATTTCTCCCTGCTCCAACACACTTAACTCAAATTAATGAGTCATTCTGCAGAACGTCATAGGCTGTTGGATTCATTTAATTGTATCAGGTGTGTTGAAGCAGTCCCTCTAGGAGGTACTATGTCTCCCTGGCTGGCCTGGGAACACCTCGGGATCCCCCGGATGAGCTGGCAGCTGTGGCCGGGGAGAGGGAAGTCTGGGTTTCCCTGCTTAGGCAGCTGCCCCCACAACCAGACCTTGGATAAGCCGCAGAAGACGGTACTGTAGACGGTGTTGAAGCAGGAAGGGAAAGAAAACCTGTAAGACAGCGGCCCACAAGGACCGACTTTGGACACCCCTGGTTTAAGTGATCACCAATCACGATCATTCAGGATTTATTTCCGGCCACATTTCTTCCTGGAAGATGATGGGTCCCCACTACCCTTCCAGTTTAAAAATGCGTTGGACAGTTCCTTAGATATTTCCCCTGCTTGATGCTGCCAATGATTTGACCCTTCTCAGACAGACTAACATCTTTTCCACGACCACGGGATGTCTTTCCACGTGTATTTTTAAAGTGTAGCTTGCTCGTTTTTCCAGGATCCCCTACGCTGCCTTTAATTCACACTCTGCTTATCGCATCATTTCTAATGTCTTCTTCCAGCTAAAGCAGTTGTGCTGACAGCCTATTTTTTGCACCACTTTGCACTTTTATATTCATGTAATTGCAGACACAGGTGTTAATTGTTCATGAGGGTTGTTTGTTTATGCATGTGATCACATCACTGGGAACTGATTGTTTTCTCATTTATTTCTTATAGCAGTTTCCCAGCGTCTAAGTGGGTTACAGCCTGGTTCAAAAAATGATTTTAGGTTTAACAGGTCCTATTAAACCTAAAAAAAGGCTCCACAGCTGTAAAAACGTTTGTACGCCAGCCATGAAGTTGACGTTTCCATGCTTGTTTCTTTCTTGATACATTTCAACTTTACCTTGACAATGATCGTACGCCACGTTTTTGTGCGTACGAACCCTTTAGTACATGAGGCTCCGGGTGTTTTTCTCCCCCGATTTTCGTTCATGAAGCGCATTTTTCTGGAACAATCCATCGATTAGCCATGTCGTTGTTCCAGCCGCATTGTTCAAACATGTGAAAAAAGTAGCGGCTTGTAGCCCAGAATTTACGTCTTGTTCAAAGTTCCATCAGGGAATCAGTATTGACAGCATCTTGTTTCCATCATAATGCTCGTTCCCAACGATCTGCTTGGCTTTTCCAGCTCATTTTTTTCAAACCAAAGATCTGAATTACTGATTGGTCCATCCACAGTCCACGTTTCCAGTGTGATGGTCCATCCCAGATACCTCTGAACCCAGAGAGGTTGACGTTGCCTCTAAAACTCAAGACAAGGTTGACATGTGGCTTATTTTTTACATAGAGGTAATCTAACTGTAGCATTCTCCACAGTAATCCCTTGTTCATGTGGTTCTGTCAGCGGTTTATGATCGACAGTTCCTGATGCAGTGCCGTCTGACGGGTGTCCTGCTTCCCTTGCTTCCTGAAGATTGCCTGAATGCTTTCTGTGAAGGGAGAAATATGCAAATCCCTTCCAATCCTTGTTCACGGAACATTGTTAAATGATTTTGACATACACTTGGAGGTCCTCTGAACATCTTTCCTCCCCAAGCACTCATCCTTTCATAAATAAACCAATCACAAAAGAAGATGTTTCATCCTCTTCTGTTCATCTTCAATGACAATAAAAGTGAGATTTAACATGTTCTTCTCATAAGTGCGTACTCTTGAAGACTAATATTTGCTTTCTGCACCTGAGGCCACCTGTTATAGTCTGCTGACATGAAGAAGTGGTCCTCTGGGGCTTCCCAGTAGACAGCAGCTAAACTGCAGTGGAATCAATTTAGCTTGTCTTGGTATGGATTTGTTCAAAGTTTTACATGCTCATCAGCCGGACAACTGCCGGAGTTTAGCAATGCATCAAACGTTTGCTTCCTCAAAAACAATAAAAAAGCATCGCACACGAAATTGAGAGTATAGAAGGACAGAGAAAGAAATGAAAAGTTTAATAAATTAGCTGTAGATCTGCAAATCTCTGAGGCATTCTGCTCGATGTTTAAAGGTAAGAAAAACAACAGAGTTAATCACTTTCCTGAGCCAGAGCCAGAGACGCAGCTACAGAAACTTGGCTGAATGAACTAAGAATGAGATGCTTATGTAAAGGTTGTTGAGTCAGCGTTACCTTTTACATTAGCATTATTCTGTGACTGCTTCTAGCAAGCTGCACTTGTAAAGTATAAATCCACTTTAAATAAAGTTGGGAGCCTGTGCAGCAGTCCCTGTTCTTTTATAGATGGCCTATAACAGAATGAAGGAGACCAGCTGGACCTTAAAGAGAGGAATGATGTCCTATTTGGGGCTGACAGAGGATTCTAGCTGCTCAACGTCCTGATGACACTGTGGTCATAAAGCAATGGACATGGTCAGTTGGGGCCCAAAGTGGGCCAAGAAAATATCCCCCACACCATGATACCACTAACAGCTGTGTCTCTGAGATGCTACTCTGCATATCTTTGCTGGAACCAGTTGGAGTTTTGTTGCCTCCATCAGACCATTGTCTGTAAACCCCATACTCAGATCAACAATCAGACCATGTTTAGTCACTTTAATCCTCTTTCTTCCTCATTTTGATGCTCAGTTTGAACGTCAGCAAGTCATTTTCACCACGTCTACATGACTAGAAGTTTTGACTTGCTGCTGTGTGATTGGATGATTAGATATTTATGTTAACGAGTGATTGAACAGGTGTGCCGGATACAGTATGAGCAGTAGGGATTAGCCGATACAGAATTTTTTAGGGTCAATACCAATATTTTTTCATCAGCCTTAGGCGATGGCCGATATAATCTGCCGATATTTGGGCCCGATACTGCATTTGACCCCAAAATTAATATAATGAAAGACGCATATTTATGCATGTATATACTTTACATATATACAAACACACACACACAAGCACACATATATGTATATATATATATATATGTGTGTGTGTGTTGTATTATATGTATTAGGGAAGATCAATATTGTTTTTTTTTTTTACCGATATCCGACATCTGATATTTTCTAACTCTTAAATTCCTATATCCGATATCAACCAATATTGGTATATGTAGACAACTATGATGTTGTATGTTTCTAATTTTGAGAAATACAACTATATTCTGCTCTGAAAACAAAGATCCCAAAATATCCTCAACTCAGCCAGAGGAGTTCATTTTGGACATCTGGCTGCCATATATCAGATACTAGCTGGTATTAGCCAACATGTGGCTAATTCTAATGTTTCTGACAACTTGGTAACTTAACCAACAACTTAAAACCAGACATATTTTAAGCAGCTTTAAAGCAAGTCAGTCTGTAGCAGCAGCTGCACCATAGTCACATGACTGTTCATTTATTTGTTTGTTTGTTTGTTTTCCATTTGTTTTTCATTTTTCTAATGAAAGGAATGCTGGGACATGAAGTTCTTCCAGGATAACGGTGACTTTTATACTTGCCAGACCAATGCTGATAGAACAAGATCTTGCGAGATTTAGTTTTAAAAAATATCAGTCCGTAAAACAGATACTAATATTTTCCAATATCACATTTTGCCAATATCGGACGATAATACCGGACATCCCTGATATATATATATATATATATATATATATATATTTATTCAAACCCTTCAAATAAAGAAGGAAAAACATCAGCTGCCAGTGAAATAAGTTGAAATTGACAAAAGTAATAATAAATAAATATTCTATTAAAATTATGACACTGATTTTGAATTGTGATTCAACAAGAATATCAAAAACAAACACACAGAAAATAAAACAAGTAAACAAGCACGATAGGGCTCCACAGCTAAAATTTTGTTAAGCAACACTTTGAGGCAATCACTGCAGTCAGGTGTTTTCTGTAATGTTAAAAGATTTCTACATCTGTTTACAGGCAGTTTGGTCCACTGTTCATAGGAAAGACATTCAAATGTGTTTGGGACCATTTTGTTTGTTTGTTAGTTTCTTATTTGATTATTATTTCCAACCCCAATTCAAAAGCAAACAACAAAAAACGCGAATAACAGCCTTAAATATCTGCCATCCAATGAGAGTCTGTCCTACATTTTCAGGTAATGTGATGTGACGTGGATCTAAAACCATTTATGAGACAACTATTTAATAAATGAGCAGAAACAAAGCAGATAAGATATGATTTTGGACAATGTTAGCTGAAATACTTTATTTTTGTGAACCTTTGTTTTGCTGTCTGGACCAACGTAGTATTTAAGCTTTCCACATTGAGACTGTTGACAATAATGAAACATGCAATCATGTAAAAATGCATCATAGTTTTTCAATTTTCAGCTCATGTCCTTAATTATAAGCTGCAGAGGTTGAAAATACCCGTGACCTTGTGTAGTTGGGAGGACAGTTTTCCTCTGACAGACTCATTTCAGAATGATTGAAATGCAAATGACAGGGAGCGCCTTCATTGATATTCATAAGACTTATCTCATATAATCATTAAGAGCGAGTACATTGTTCACAGTGTTCTTCTGCCAAGGAGAGCCGCCCAGCGCTATCTGCATTCAGGCCACATGAAGGGCAGTTTATCATAAAACCTGAAATTATAACAAATATTCTTCACTGTGTCAATTTACGGCAGAAATATTTGCAAGCATATAACCTCCGTCAGTCAAGCACAGGCAGTAATTTCATTTCATTTGCTCAGCTTTAACTGTTGGATGTGGTGCTATGTGACAGAGGAAATGACACGACCTCACCAGTAATAACCAGCCTGTTCATAACTGCAACCTGCTAATGGCAACACACATGCACAATAACTGCACATATTCATATTTTACACAAGTAATTGAAGATGCAGTTCAGTTTCCCTGCAGTCAAAGGTAAGAGGGTACGAAATGTTTAATCATAATTGCTTTAATATTGTAAACAAATGAAGCCATTTAATGAATCACTGGGTGCTTAATCTATGTGCTCTGAGAACCCTTGTGGTGTTAATAAACCCACAGTAGTTTGGAGTTAAATAGTCAAGAGGAAAACGGTTTTCCTTGTTAGTATGTGGATAGTGTAAGCGGTGCAGGAAGTAGAGGCTCGGGGTTAATATGAACATTTATTATGTTCTCTTGTTGTCAGAGAGTCACGGACATGGTGAAACAGAGAGGAGAAAATAAGGATTTACTGATGAAAACTGTGGGCATAGAAGGTTAAGAGACAAAAAAAAAAAAATACAGATTGTCCCGTTTTTCAAAACAAGACAGCTCCAACAATACAGAAAAGGTTAAAACAACTGCCTTTTCTGCCATATTTCTAATGCTATATTCATGATCATCATCAAGATGATTTAAACCTTTGATCGGTCCGTAAAGCTTGAGGAAACGACAGGAAAATATGACAGAACTGTAGCTCAACATTTCTATTGGTCCCAACACAAGGCTGATGGTGTGTTTTGCTGTAAACATTAAAATGATACCGTGTTACATTTGAACCCAATGTTAGCCAAATATTATACATTATATTCTAACATTATCATTAATATAAGTAACTATAGCTGATTTCTGCGGTCAATATAGAGCACTTGACGCATGTCGGGGCGGCCATTTTAAAAAACCAGGCATTGTAACGTCTCTCATTTGATCATGTAACCTTGAGCGCTTTGATTAATGGCTTGATGACTTAAAAATCAGCTTTTCAAAGTGGTCTGCAACACTTTTCCAAAACACAGACTGAGACTGTTTAGTTTTGAGACATTTGTGGGAAGTTACAGGTTTAGTGCCCATGGTGGCCAAAAGTTACACAGTATAACTTTAATGTTTAGAGATGATTTTGTTGGGATATGAAAGAATATATGTGATGGTGTGTACTGTACGTATATGTGAGTGTGTTCACATGTGTATAAGGATACGAAAATGCAAATGTACATGTAGGCGTATGTTAATGGTACATGCATGTGCAAATGTATCATCCTTCATGTCATTTCATATCATTTATTGAGGAATAACTTGCTGTCAATGAAACAAGTGGTCCTTACTGATACCAGCAACTGCAAGAGGAGGGGAAAGAAAGACAGGCCGTCGCTAGCAGGTGGTTAAAAAATAAAAGCTTTATTAAAGAAATAAAATAAATAAAACTCCTAAACTAAAAGTAATAAAATAAACCTAAAAGTCCAAATAAAGTAGTTAATAAAAAGATAAGGGTAAAAGGGGCTAAAAGGCTGAAAGGGCTGGCAGTGGCCGCGCTCCTGGCCATAGGCTCCTCCGGGACACCACCGCCGCTCTCTGGCCCGGGCAGTCACTCCTCTGGGCGGCCCTCTTCAATGGGTCCGTGACTGTCCTCTGACTCCCGAGCCACTCTTTGGCGTCTTCTGCCGCCGCCGCTGCCACCTCAAGCCCCCAGCCGGGGGACTCGCATCCTCCCCCGGCTGTGCCTCCTGGCCCCAGTCCTCTCCAGTCCTCTGTCAATCCTCTGCTCCTGTTGTCCGCACACCAGCTTTTATCTTCCTCCTTCCAATTAAGTGGGGAGGAGTCCTTCTCCCCAGGTGCTGCCAATCAGTTCGTTAAAAGCTCCCACTAGCTTGGGAATAAAACCAAAGTTAAAAACCACACAAAAACCATACAAAGCATGCTAAAAACCAAGCTAGTGGGCAGAGTCCAGTCTCTGGCAGCACCCGGCTGTTCACCCTGTGACACCAAGGCAGAGAAAACACTGGATGTAATCCCCAATGACAAAAACACGGTAAAT
This sequence comes from Atherinomorus stipes, assembly GCA_023101725.1. NCBI lineage: Eukaryota > Metazoa > Chordata > Actinopteri > Atheriniformes > Atherinidae > Atherinomorus > Atherinomorus stipes. The sequence continues at coordinate 103,747 of JALJCO010007737.1, read as the reverse complement.
TATGGTGAGCACTCATTAATTTGACACTTTATTTCACGAATCTATGCTCCCGAAAATGACACACCGCATAAGTTATTATGCTAGCTAATGCTAACAGAGACAGCTGTGGTGTTGCTGCGAGTTAATGACTATCTGCTCTGATCAGGGCGACGTTGTGACCAGAAAATAAAAACAGTTCAGTCGCAAACACGAACGGATCATGAAGACGGTGTTCTGCAGACTTTAGTTTCCTCTGCAGGACATGTGAAGGCTACGTGGTCTGCACAGTCCTTAAAAAATACCAAAAGCCAAATATATCATAAAATCGAAAACTAACAACCTTTGAAAGAGTTTAGTTTTCCAAACTTTGATAAGTAATCATGAGATTAGCGTGTTGTTCCAGTGTGGCTTGTCATTAAAGCCAGTTTCCGGACATGAATGGGCTTTATGCACAACTCCACTACTTCCTGAGCTTAAGCCAGCTCCTTTGCCTCCTGTCTTTAATCACTGGACAGACTGATTAATCCAGGTGTGTCTGGCCATTGTCCTCATGGTTACTGAGGTCAGACACACCTGGATTAATCAAATCATCCAATAATGAAAGACAGGAGGCAAAGAGCTGGCTTAAGTAAGGAAGTAGTGGAGTTGTGCATAAAGCCCATGTCACAAGCAGTCGTGACCTCACTGTAAGTTAGTGACAGCAGAGACAGTAATTGATTGATGTAGGCTGTATGTAAAATGACACCACCAGTTTAAGTTAGTTGATTTGTTTATTGGTTTAGGTATGTGTTTGTGTGTAGCTGCAGTGGCTGCGGCCCAAAGTCTTTAAGGTACCTGTGGGATGAAGAGAAATTGGGTGGTCAAGGCAGCTGGGAAGTGATTCTGATGTGTGGTAAAAGTTGGGTTTGTACTCACCTCTTGTTTCTGTTCCAGGAGTGGCGCATGGGCAAAAGAGGTCCCCAGGGAACCATGTGCCTTTTATAGGTTCCAGGGGGAGGGAACTAAGAGGTTGGGATTAAGGGGGAGTCTGTGTAAAGCAACTTCTCTATGTTTTTGATTAACTATTGGTTGGGTTATTTTAGGGTGAATAATTGAACAGTTTAAAGGTTCTGTAAATATATGTATAGTTTTGTAAAACTTTTATTGTAAATATTTTCACATTTGCCCGCATATAGCTGGCTGTGGAACCCTGGGGGGGAATGGTATGGTCCTATTAAGCTGGTCTATTTAAGCGGGTGGTTTTAATCATTCTGGTCAGCTGGTGTAGGGTGTTATGATGCATCAAATGTGTTAATAAAGTTAGGGATGGTGAAAACGAAGCTTCATGAGACACTGAGACATTTTGACACAGCTGCCAAGAGATCGACACGAAGTCTCGAGTCATTTGAGACCGTGAGCATGAGCTACATCTGCTGGCCGTGGATGTGTACTGCAGCTGAGGGAAGCGCTGCCTGGAGCTGTATTGTCTCTGACACGGTGTATAATAAAAGATACGTTGCCAACCTTCAGTTAGCTTTTCCTTTGTGGTTAATATCGTGGAATTATCCTCTGTGATAAATTAACTATTTTTCAATAAATTCCCAAGCGATTGGAACCTGTATTAAGCATTGACAGATTAATAAACCCAGTCTCTTCAAGATTTCGGCTCGACACTCGCGGATGACGTAACGAGGCCTCGGTTTGTGTGGTCACGTGGCTTTTGGCATGCTGACACTTCCACCAACACAGCGGTAGCGAGACTTCCGGTTCATAAGATCGAGGCGGAGTCGAGTAGACGGGCTCGAGCATAACATCCCTAAATAAAGTAACTGAGACGTCAATCATTGGTTTTCCCGTGCATTTTCTCCGTGCTGGCCTCCAAGACTGCGGGCCAAGCCTCACAAGTGGTGTCAGGAGTAAAGGTTTAAAGCACAGCGGAGAATATGACACGTGGGAAAAAGGCTGAGAATCTTGACATGCCGGATGATGGTGAACCAGCTGCGTCATCAGACCTGCAAGGAGCAGCAGCACAGAGTAATCCTGATAAATTGGAGGAGTTGACTAGCCTGGTGAAGTCTCTGGTCTGTTCTCAGTCTACCAGAGATCAACAGGCCGAAAAGGAGTCTGCACGCCAAGACCAAAGATGGAAAAGCCTTCAACACCAGTTTCAGCAGCTGCAAGGGCAGGTTAAGGAACTGAAGGATGACTTTGAGAGCAGAATGGAACGGGAGGATGACGAGGATGATGCCCATTAATTTATTAATTTAAATTAATGCTCCGAAGTAAAAAAAACAAGACCTACTCCAATTATTTTGTCCGAAAGATTCACACGGCAATAGCTTTAATCAAATTGATGTCAAGTCAACGGGAGCGTTCACGTCAGTGACAAAATTCCATCTTGTGATTTTGCAATGTTTATTTTTTCAAACAGAGGTCGATTTTCTTCATATTCGCGTCCGTCAGATACACAATCCACCAATCAGAGAAGGCGCTCTGACCGTCACAGAGCTGGTTGCAAGCAAAAAGAGAAAGGAAACAGAGAGAAGTGCGACTTGGTCGCTGCTACGGTATCATTTTGGCTCAGGTGTTTGTGTCACAGAACTCTTGTTTGGCAAACGAGGGGAAAAAATTCATTGCTGAAGTAGCCGTGTTTCCCCTACAGTTTGTTTTCAAGGTTATTAGCTCCAGGTGTTATATTTAAAATCCGCATTTGGCATCTCCACGGTGAGATCAGCTGTTTTTCAGCATCCAGAAGTTTGGTGGTGGTGGTTTTTGGTGATCTACCACATGCTGGGATTTAGCGCATGCATTCAAAAAGAGGTCAGAAAAACACGTTGCCACATATAAATATCGGATTAAACTGTTGTAACGGCAGATAAAAGTGCAAGAGACAGAGGGCACAGATGCAGGAGGTGTGGCGGACATGTACCGTGCCTCCATCACACCTGCGTAAGTGTGTATGAAAGGAAATGAGAAACAAGGTGTGGTTGTGCAGAGGACATAACTTCGCCATAGCTTAATTGTGATGGTAGTGGAGCTGCTAAATCATTCCCTCTGTGGCATTGATAAGTAGATCAGGGTTCCCACTTTTTTCTATAAGTTCTTTTCCAGGACATTATCAGGACTTTTCCAGCTGCAGCGAGGAAGCGGAGATGAAATTAAGACAAAGCGGAAACGAAACGGTGATGAAGCAAGACAAAGCAATGACAAAGCAGCGATGACATGCCGACGACACGGCGACGACACAGTGACTAAATAGTAACAAAGCGGAGATGAAACGGCGACGAAGTGACGACAAAGCTGTGACGAAGCTGCGAGGAGACGGCGACAAAATGGTGATGAAGCGGCGATGAAACAGTGACCAAACGGCGATGAAGCTGCAATGAAACAGCGATAAAGCTACAACGAAATGGCGACAGAGCTGCGATGAAACGGCGAAGAAACTGCGACGAAACGGTGACGAAGCTGCGATGGAGCTGCAATGAAGCGGCGACAAAAGAGTGACCATACGGCGACGAAGCTGCATTGGCGCTGCGACGAAACAGTGACCGAACGGCAATGAATTTGCAACAAAACAGCAACAGGATGCAGCCATCGACAAAACGGCGATGAAGCTGTGGCGAAACGGCAACGAAGCTGCGACGAAATAGCGACGAAGCTGTGACAAAGTCGTAAAAAGCGGCGACAAAGCAGCAACGAAACGGAGACAGGAAAAATAATTTTCCAGGACAACTCAAACTATTCCAGGAAATTTTCCTCTTTTTCTCATTTTCCATGGTTTTTCCATGACTGGAAAAATGTTCAGTCATTTTCCAGGTTTTCCAGGACATGTGGGAACCCTGGTCGATCCATGAAATGATTTGGAAGCTGCACCACCACCCTTCTATGCAACTGATGTTTGTGAGGAGTAACTGCAATTAAATCACTAAATCACCATCCAGACAGTTTTATATATATATATGTATACATATATGTATATATATATATATATATATATATATATATATATATATATATATATATATATATATATATATATGTATGTATATATGTGTGTGTGTGTGTGCTATCAGGGAAAAAAATTATCAAAACTACATTTTTGTTCCTCAAAATCCAGCAGGGAGACAAAAATGGAGGATAACGACACACTCACTCCATTTCCAGCTCTGCTTCGTCTTGTTATGTCTGGAACATCCAGGACAAACAGACAAATCTGTCTATTAAACTCACTTAGACCTCATCTCTTTTCAACCAAGACTCCAACAGAATTTTTGAGTAGACTCCATTTCTGTCATTGATCTGTATTTAAAAAGGCAAGTAAAAATATTTATGGAAGTAGACATCTTCAGAACTCACCATGTTCAGACTCCTCTTTTCTAATAGTCCACAATTGACCTGATGTACATTTAAAGATGTGTTTTTCCACTTAGATACGACCGTGAGGAAGATTTGCCATTGATTGGTGTGTAATGATCAAACACTTATCTAAGTCACAGAAATACCAGCAGAAATGGTTTGTGTGTGCACACGGGGGGATTCAGCAGCCTGATGCCACTTCACTGTTAATTTAATCAATACATGAACAGCTCAGTCCCAAAGCTGGTGTCACTACGTGGAGCCGCTCCATTAACGACAAGTCCAACCGTGACTTGGTGGACTCCTCCAGCCTTTACAAGCTAACAGTAGTCCTACTAATAAGTGACCTATTTTCTGTAATGTCAAGTAAATAAACTTAAACAATCAAAACTCTTTAATTTGTCAAGTTTAGGACAAAAACTTAGTTTTGGAGACATTTCTGATCAAATTTCTCCTTTTTAAAATACTTGGCCCAGATCATAAGGACTAACATCTTTAGATTTTCTAGAAAATGTTTTAGAGAGAAGTGATATGTAAGGAAGAGAATTAGGATCACTGAAGAAAAAAAAAAAAAAGTCTGAGGAAAAAAGTCGGAATTCGGACTTTCATTTCAGACTTTTTTTTTTTTTTTTTTTTTGCAAAGAACTCTAAACTTCTTTTTTTTTTCATTCGGGAGATTGTTTTTTTCCAGTTTCTGAAAAAGTCAGAATTTATGAAAAAAAAAAAAAGTCAGAATTATGACAGAAAGTCAGAATTTTGACTTTTTTACCACAGAAAAAATTTATTTGAAAAAGGGACGAAAATCTCTTTTTTATGTTCTTGGAAAAAAGTCAGAATTCTAAAAAAAAATTCTGAATTATGAGGAAAAGGTCAAAATTCTGAATTCTGACTTTTCTGTCAGAAACTGAAAAAAGAAATCTTCAGATTTCATTTTTATTTTCTGGAAAAAAAGTTCTTTTTTTTTTTAATTTATCAGAACTCTGAAATAAAAGTCAGAATAATGACTTTTTCTCAGAAACTCCCCCCCTTCCCCCCGCGGCTTCCCCCCCCCCCCCCTTTCCCCCCCCGCCCCTTTGCCCCCCTTTCTTTTTATCACCCTTTTCTGACTTTTTTTTCAGAAATAAAAAAAAAATCTCCGGGAAACCCCCCCCCCCCAAAAAAAAGAAATTGTGTGGAAAGAAAGTCAAAATTCTGAGAAAGTCAGAATTCTGACTTTTTTCTTTTGCCTGCTTTTATCTGGATGGACGCGGGATGGACGGGACATAAGTTGGGGACAACAGGGTGTCTCACTGTTTACCTGTAAGAAGACAGAAGAATTCTCTGTCAGATGTCTGTTTTTTCTCTGAACAACCGACAAACATAAAGCGTCTGGTCACAAAAATGTCAAAACGACTGCAGTTTGCTTCATTTTAGCCGCATCCTCATCATTTTTAAATAGAAAAATATAATAAAACTTAGACCACCTCACCAAAAACAGCAGGAAACTTACCACCGTCAACAGTGCTGCTACCGGGCTGCTGCAGATCTTCTACGGTTTCCAGTTAAATTTATAGAAAAGTAACGACCTTCGAGAGAGTTTAATTTTTCAAACTTTGATAAGTAATCAAGAGATGTGCGTGTTATTCCAGTGTGGCTTGTCATTAAAGCCAGTTTCCAGACATGAATAATAGTTTACAGTAAATTAATGCTCCAATGTAAAAAAAAAAAAAAAAAAAAGTCAGAATACTTTAGAGATCTCCAGATAACATACCTATAGGTTATCATAGGTTATAGGTAAGACGGCTGTCCAACATTGGAAATCCAGATATTCACACAGTTGGTAGATAGGAGGTAATTGGGACTCGTACTCGTTGGCCTGAAATTGGTTCTCAAACTTGTTTTGATGGTAATCGTCAATAGTATAAAACTTGGTCAAGGTGTGTATTTTGGCTTGACTCATGATATTCTAGAAGATGAGTTGCCTAACTCCTTTTCTAAGGTCTCTAATACAAATACACATCATTTCCTCCTTAGTGCCAATCTGTGCCACATTGACTTGCATTGAAAATGACCTTTCTATAATCAAATGCCATTTCAGAATAAATTTTTAGGATAAAATTTTTTTTTACTTCACACACTTGCTCTACACTTCAATGATTTAGTATGAACTGTTTTCCATGACATGAGACCATTTACTCAAAAGGGGCCCCGCTTTTTGTCTTAGTGGTGAAAAAACCCATAGACTTCAATGTTATTTCAGCAAATCAGTGTCCTTCAAAAACTCAAAAATGCTGAACACATCCAATGAAGAAAACAATCTTTTTTCTGATTTCATGTGAGGTTATTTGAGCGTGAAAGGGTCTCAAATTTGTTAATGTTGGAGTTGTTTTGTTTTTTTTTTTCAAGCATTTTGATCAGTCAGATCACATGCATAAAAAACAGCTAATTATTTAGGTCAGTCTTTTGCAGGGGAATTTAGTTCCCTCTCTGTAATGCACTGCCATTCCTGTTCAAACTGGAATTTTTCCCACATTTTTCTTTGCATTTTATCTTGAAACAACTTCCCATTGAGCTTTTTTAATTGTGGTTGCTATGATCTATGCTTAGCTATGCTCTGCATACCTAATAGCCTGCCACCTACAGGCTCTTTTTTTTTTTTTTTTTATTTTAACCCACTTTTCAGTTTTAGGCAATGGGAGCATTGTGTGTACAAACTGGAACTTAAAGGGTTAAAATTTTGAAACTCGTTGATTTTTTTTTTTCTTTTTTTTTGGTATTGATGCTTAGGCTGGAAGTCAGTGATAACAGCCATGTTAAAAAAAAATTCAACTTTTAATTTTTAGACAGTATTTACAGGTCATTGGCCAGTCCGTGCCCTTAAGAAGCTTAATGTAACTTAAAAAAAAACAAAAAAAAAACACTGTAACACAAAAAGTAATGATGCATCAAAAAACATTTTTATACCTTTTTAAATACTCCAGAGCTCTGACAATCTTGCACAAAAATGTTTTTTTTTTTTTTGCATTAATCACATTTATTTTAACCCCATTTTCAGTTTTTGGAAGTTGGAGCACCGTGTATGCAAAGTGGAATTTAAAGGGTTACAATTTTAAAACTCATTGATTTTTTGCTATTGATGGTTAGACCAGAAGTCTGTGATGACAGCCATAAAAGAAAATGGCAAATTTTCATTTTTAGATAATATTTACAGGCCATTAATGGACATTGGCCAGTGTGTGCCCTTCAGAAGCTTCACGTAACTTTTTCTTAGGGAGCTATGAGGGTTAAAAACATAGTTTCTAAACAGGGCACACAAATTGGTCTGTGGTGGAAAGTTTGTTTAATATACAAACTTTACAGGAGCAGAACATGGTGCATGATCAGACAGCACAAAAACAAGAAGCTTGACCACCATGATAAATCACATACATGCAGATCTGCATGTCACACATCTAAAGGACGGGGGTTCTGATTACATGTAGTGCCACATGGAATAACCAAATCAGAATAGATCATTTTAACATTACATGGAATAGATAATGATTATCTATTTCAAGTAAAGTTCAAATGAAATGAAATGAATGAAATGGCTTTATTACTTAAAATTCTGTTTTCATGCAGTAAGCTAATTAATCTTACCACACAATAATACCACATTTTAATGAAAATACACCATCACAATATAACCAAAACTTTAAAATGTAAAATCACAAAGTTCTTGTCAGTTTTGTACTGTTGTTTATATGAGTTAATATTACTGCTGTATGTGTATTTTACAGATAAAAAGTTTAAAGTTGAGCTGTTTTAACTTCTGTACTCATTATTTGATTTCATACTGAGCCACATGAGCCAGGTAGCTGTAGAGAATAATGTAGCAGCCTGAACATTCACCAACATTAAACCAAGTTCCACTTTCCTACCTTCACATGTTCTTCCACCAGTTCATCTCCGTCATCATCATCATCATCATCTTCATCGTAGCCATCACCATGTTGGCCCACTCATTTGCTAGATGCCGCTAACAATGACAACATTGTGCTGCTGCTGACTCTGTTGCTACTGAAAAGTTTGCAGCATTTAGTAGCTTCCGCTAGCGGTTCTCGGCGGGCCCGTGTGCGCCGCTACCCCGGCTAAGTGGCTATCTCCTGGACGGAGTACACCGTTGGGGCTCCGCACATGTTGTGAGTCAACTCGCTGCGGAGGTCAGAAACTGGGCAATATCGGGAAATCTTTCATAGGCTTTACTTTGTCTTGAAATGTTTTGGGAGTGAACGTAACATTATTGACGCTATCAAAGTGAAGCGGGTCACACACAGCTTACCTTCTCCATCATGAGCAGTCGCCAGGATGGCTAAACTTAACACACTGTGTGGCGCCTCAGAGTAAAGTGTACAGCTGTCTCCATCCATCACCATCATCATCACGTTGCCCCACTCATTTCTTGGATGCTGCAGCATTTAGTAGCTTCCGTTAGCGATTCTCAGTGGGCCCGTGTGCGCGCTACCCCGGCTATGCAGTCACATGTTATCTCCTGAACGGACTACACTCGCGGGGGTTCCACACCTGTCACGAGTCGACTCACCGCGGAGGTTGGATACTGGGCAATATCGGGAAATATTTGGAGTTGTTTTTCATACGCTTTACTTTGTCTTGAAATGTTTTGGGGGTGACCGTAACATTATTGACTATATCAAAGTAAAGCATGTCACACACAGCTTACCTTCTCCATCGTTAGCAGTCGCCAAGCTGGCTAAACCTAACGCGCCGCCTCAGAGTAAAGTGGACAGCTGTGAGTGGGGGCAAAGCTTTGGAGGGGGAAGCGAGGGGCAGCAAAGATGAATCACTATTGGTTCGTAAGAGACTCTCTTCTCCAGCTCTCTCCAGTGATTGGCTACAAGCACTTCACCATGCTGCTCCTTCCTTCTAGTAGTTGTGAATTTGAGATGCGCATATTTCCTACAGAATTCACATATCAGCAACTTTTTGCGTATTTTTCAGAAGAAAGCCGTACCAGCGTATTTCAATGTCAAATTGCGTACCTGTTACGCAAAATGCGTACATGTTGGCAGGTCTGAGTTTGTTTTTCTTTTGTTAATCTGAAGTTTTTAGATCTGTTCTCTGTTGAATCATCATGTGTGTCACACCTGAGGTCCCTCCTCTCCGGCTCCTCTCAGCCATGGATTGTGACACATGCATATAAGCATTTCATAGTGTGTATTTCTGTTTAAAATGCAGGCAGTTCTTATTACCAGACCCAGGTCGAGGTTCAGAGCGAGTCTCTCCCATCGTGACAAATCTCTCTCTCAGCTTCGTCCTCATGTTGGAAAGCTGTTAACTTTAAAAACCTTACATGCAAAGATGTGCGTACACTTTGACCCCGTTAGCAGAGTACTGCTCATTCAGTCATGCGGCCTTTTCATTTATATTTGATACCAGATGGGAGTCGGCGATGGTCAGCACAAGATTTAATAATTGATTTGGCCTGACTTTCAGTGGCACACGCAGTGAGACGGTAATTAATCAACATTTTTGGCTTGGAGCAGTCAGGCATGTGATTTCCTTCAACCAAACCACTTAAAATATGCAAAATATATAGTTAAAAATGTCTCAAGACCTCAAGTAATGGAATGAGGTGGAAATGTATAACTGGAAATTGAATTAATAAGTTGCATGCCATCTGGCTCTGACACAAATGTCCATGAGATGCCTCCAAAGCACAGATTGCTCTTTCAGAGAGCTTTCCAAGATGTGCACTCTGAGGGAGTGTGAGAATGAAATATCTGCTTATTCCTACAGGTCTCAGTTCTCCACAAGCATCCATTTATTCTTCAGAAATACAAAAGTAGACTTTTATAAAAATGGCACTGTAAAATAGAAACAAAACAGGATGGAATGATTTCCAGATCCCATCAACCCATGCTTTATTTCCACATCATATCAAAAGTGAAACTGGGTGGAGGAGACGTCTGGATGGGAGAAGATGTTGCTCTGAAACCTCCATGTGCTTTCCAGCATTGATGGAGCTTCACAGATGTGGAAGCTGCCGTTAACACTTTAATGCAGCCCCATCCCATCAGAGATGCAGCTTTTCAACTGTCCACTGATAACAAGCTGGATGCTCCCGACCCTCTTTAGTCTGTATTGAGGGTAAACCAATATATCGATCAGCCAATATTTTAGGTCGATATTTGCATTTTTTGTTGGTATCTGCACTGGTTGATGTGTCCAGTGTGTTGGCCTATTGCGCCACTTGGCATAATTTTTCAAAGGCTTAATTCACAATAGTAATTTAAATAATAAGAAACTAAAGAAACTAATAATAAATAAAAATTGACAAAATTATAATTTAGTGAAATAATACATTGCTTTTGATTTGTGGTAGAAAACAATGATTTAAAAACCAACAAACAAACAAAACTATCCCAGACACATTTGAGCACATTTCAAATGAAAAGTAAACCAAAACACCTGTCAACAGGTGGAAAAGTCTTTTTTAACATTGCAGAAAACACCCAATTGAAGTGATTGCCTCAAGTGTTGCTCAACGAAAATTCAGCTTTGGAGCCCCATCATGCTCGTTTACTTGATTTATTTTCTGTGTGTTCGTTTTTAATATTTCTGTCGAGCCACAATTCAAAATCAATGCCATGATTTTTATTGAATTTTTTTTTATTATTACTTTTGTCAGTTTCAACTTATTTGACTGTCAGCTGATGTTTTTCCTTCTTTATTTGGAGGGTATGAATAATATTGAGGGCGTATTGGTTTATTGCTACATTTTTTCCCCATGTTTTACATTTTCTGCAGCATCACAACTTTTTGACTTTGAATTTTGACATTTTGTGATTCCCAGAAAGAGGGTGATGGTGTCCTCACCCTGACTTTGTGTTTTTCTTTGACCTTTATTGTAAAATAAGTTGCTTTAATTGTACAAACCTCTGTTTCATTTGTTTTATGTTGACAACCCTTTACCCCTAGACATCTGGGTTGTAAACACAAATTTGATGTAAGAGAAAACATGTTGGGTCCAAACCAGGTGTTTCTTTTATTTACTGTCAGTGTGATTGTGAGTTTCATGGTTGTTAAATTACTGTGATAACCTAGACATGAAGACATGCCAAAGTGGATTAACTCTGATCTCTGTTGTACTTTTAGGATATCCCACCAAGCTGGAGTCCAGGTTCCCTTCAGTGTTCTGGGCTTTCTCCTGGACGGGAGTCACACAGCAGCCACGACCTCCATGCACGCCCTCTGAAGATGGAGAGCTGTGAGAAAGCTGCTTTGTTTGGCTGGAGCTCCTCAACTCAGCTCACAGCCTGAGGAGATACAAGAAACAACTTGGAGGAGGGGCAGAGGAGTCGCTGAGGACCCCAACGTGGACCATAAACACGACTTTCCAGGCTAAGCACATCAGGAGCATGACCGCCATTATCAACCCTTCATGGATGTGTCACTCCGTGGCCAAGGCCACCTTTCTGCTGTGGGTGGGGCTGGCATCCACCTGCGTGGCCGCTCTTCAGGTTCAGCAGCATCCCGTCGTCACAACAAATTACGGAAAATTGCGTGGAGTGAAGGTTACATTACCCAATGAGATTCTAGGACCAGTGGAGCAGTATTTGGGGATTCCATATGCACTGGCCCCCACGGAGGAGCGGCGGTTCCAGCCCCCGGAGCCACCTATGTCCTGGCCAGGCATTAGGAATGCTACTCACTTTGCTCCGGTTTGTCCGCAGTTCTTGGAGGACCGCTTTTTACTCAATGATATGCTCCCTGTGTGGTTCACCGCCAACTTGGATACAGTAGTTACCTACGTCCAGGAGCAAAGCGAAGACTGCCTTTACCTGAACATCTACGTCCCCACTGAAGATGGTAGGTGCTTGTTTCCTAAACGTATATACGCTTCTCACTGCTATAAGGATGAAATCAACTTTTTTTTAAAAATGTATCTCCTGGCATCAACTGTGGCACAGGGATTGGTGTGTATCTGGGGTATCATAACCCTACAGGCTGGCTGCTAATAGATGCAAAGCAAAACAGGATGGAGGGATGGGCTTACATTTGCTTCAACACTTATCTGATTTCCCTCGCTTTCACATTTGGAGCTGAGCTGAAAAAATAGTCTCTTATAAGGAGTCATATTGGAAGATAAAGCCCTTGGTCCTAAACTTCATTTTGCTCATTCATGTGAAGGGGTAACGATATCCCAATTCTGGTTCAGACCGAGGGGTAGGAGGAAGTGGTAGGGCTATCTGGCCCTCAGTTTATTTGAAAAAGGTTTATTTGGTTTGGCTTTAATAGAGATGTTAGAATTTAACTGAGAGTCCAAAATTACCATTGTTTTTAACACTTTAAGCTTTGTACTGGAGCAAAAACCCCTGCTGGGACAGTAGTGTCATGATCGAGCTAGTGGGAGCTTGTAAGTGCAGAACAATAGCCCGGGCCGCAGGCACTTTTTAAAAGATCTAGTTACCTCTAGGGTGTAACGATATGAAAATTTCATATCACGGTTATTGTGACCAAAATGATCACGGTTTTCATTTTTTCTATTATAGAAATACCCCCAGCATCTTCAAAATATCCAAAATGGGTAGAAATGTCAACTTTGTTCTTTTTAAAGGAGGAAAAATGTCATGAGGACCGTCCATGTGGGTGCCTTTGTTGCCTTCGGCAATGTTTTTCATAAAATAAACATTGCAAATGCCAATGATCAGCAACACTGGGAGTTATTCAAAGTGCAGTAATCAGTCACGGTTTTAACGATAATTGAAATTTGAAACGGTATTACTAATCAATGGTAATTTTATCACGGTTAACCATTTTACTGGTAATGGTTACATCCCTAGTTACCAACTGACACAAAGTAGTCCCTGCTTTTCCAAATTAGGAAACAAGCTGAGGTCAAGTTCGGAGTCACAAATGGTGATAATTATCATTACTACAACTTCAAACTTATTTCAAGAGATGCTTTGTTTTCACTGGTTGGCTTGTGATGGAAATGGATCCATGCATAGTCACTTTCTGTGCACTGATCCAGTGTTCCTTTTAGATACCTGCAAAAGTATTTACAAATTTATCATCATTTAAAGACACGACTTTTTGGTCTGAAACAGCATCTGCCAGGGTTGCATGGAAACACATTCTCAAGCTTTTGAAAGGTTACTAAAACCCTTTATGTGGCAAAAAGAAAACAGAGGAAAAAATGCTTCTTTTGAAGATTTCTGGGCAACAGTTATATTCATTGAATATTTAGAGATTGGAATAGTATTTTATTTTGATTAGTGCTGGGTCTGTCTTGTATTTCAGAGTTCCATTTCCTCATCCATAGCATTTTACCCTATTAAAAAAATAGTGTTACAATGCAACATCGGTAAGGGTTGCTCTAACATTGTTTAAATGTTTAATGGTCATTTTCTTGGAAAATGAACATGAAAAAAATGGCTCGTACTACGTTGAAGCTTCAGTAACATAAACGCTACCAGGCTGAAAACCAGGCTGGCGGTCTTCCGTTAGATGGATGGCATCAAGGAATACAGCTAGTAATTTAGTCAAGACCACACCATCAAGAACAAGATGTTATTGAGACCAATTACCAAGACCAAGACATTACCAAGACCTGGGACAAAGAGCAATACATTGTACAAGACTGGGTAATGTCTTCGTTACCCATGTACTCAGTTACCCTTGGGCTGAGTATATCGTTATCGTATCTATATCTAGATATGGACATTCAAGATATTAATATCGCAAAAGCAACTATATAAAAGATGTAGATTTCCCCTGCGCTTGTCCTGCATATAAAGCTCTGGAAGTCACAAACAAAACTGCACTTTCCACCAAAGTGCTTGGTTTTCAACGAACCCGTAGTCATATCGTATCGTATCGATATTGAGATGTCTGGCATGAATATCGAGATATGAAATTTTGTCCATATCGTTCAGCCCTAGTCTCGGTAATGTCTTGGTATTTGGTCTCGGTAATGTCTTGGTCTTGACTAAATAAGAATACATTTTATTTGAAAGCGCCTTTTCAAAACACCCAAGGACACTGTACAGCCAGATAAAACAGTAAAACAGGTAGTTAAAACAGTAAAAACACAAGTATTAGAGGCACCACAGAAAACAAAACAACAGGAAGTAAAACAGGGAAGAAAACAACATTGGAGTGATGCATATGGACTTAGGTGGAATAAGACTGTCTGAACAGGAAGGTTTTGAGTCTGGATTTGAAAAGAGGGAAGGAGTCCAGAGTATGGAGATCAGGATGGAGGGAATTCCAGAGATGGGGAGCAGAGCGACTAAATGCCCGGTTCCCCATTGAGACAAGACAGGCTGGGGGAATGGCGAGCTGGAAGGTGTGGGAGGATCGAAGGGAGTGGGTAGGGGTGTTATCGTAAGGAGATCAGAGATGTAAGATGGAGCCATGTTATGGAGGCCCTTGAAAGTAGTGAGGAGGAGTTTGAAGACGATTCTTTGTTTGACGGGGAGCCAGTGGAGTTGGTGCAGGACGGGAGTGATATGATGAGAAATGGGGGTCCATGTAATCAGGCGTGCTGCAGATTTTTGAAGGAGCTGCAGTTTCTGAAGGGACTTATTTGGGAGGTCGAAAAGAAATGAATTACAGTAGTCAATGCGAGAGGTGATGAGACTGTGAATAAGGATGGTGGTAGTTTGGGGAGTGCGAGAGGGGCGGAGACGAGAGATGTTACGCAGGTGGAAGTAGGCGGACTGGGTGATGTTATTAATGTGAGACTGGAAGGAGAGTGTGCTGTCGACTACAACTCTAAATACAACACAAGCACTAATTAGACTTGCTTGGTAACGTTAATCCATAGCTGCAGACAGCTTGATTCCTTGAGATTTCCAGCAGCAGCTCAGCGCACATCTGCTTACATATAAGCCAGCGGGATCACTGATGACGTATGTGATTGTTGAAGGGGTGTCCCAATTTGTAGGGGAGTTTCAGCCCTACCCTTTGTTGCTCTGTTTTAAGCGACAAAGGCCAACGGTTAAAAAAGAGAAATGGGACTGGGCCTTAGGATGTTGCTTGGTACTATTTCCAATACTAAGAAGTGAAAAAAACTCTAATTGAGAAGTGTAAATATTACGTTATTTCAAGTCAGTATAAAAAAACTTGTCAGAAATAGTAACAAGTTGTTAAGTTGGCAACACTTTAAACAATGAGTGCTTCAGCTAGGTGCTATAGGGAAAGGGGCTGCCCACTGCAGTGCCTATTGAAAATGAGCAGAAGTGGTCCTTTCTGTGAACAAAAGCCAAAGTGGCATTTAAGTACTCTTGATTCTCCAATTCTGAATCCATTCTCATCCTAATTCATGGAGATCAATTTGTACTTTCAAAGATAATTTCATTTAATACATTTCCTCCCTGGTGAGCTTTAATCCTTCTGCCATGTCATTGAATTCATGGACGCACGCGCCAGGTGTGAAGATATCAAAACAATGAACATGCCATCGGACACTAAGGGTAAGCCAAGCGATTTGAAAAACATGGCAAACGGAGGTAAAGTTTTTGCATAAATGTGACAAACCTACCACATGCTACGACATCACCGAGATCTTCTGTCCAAGCATCCACCAGACCGCAACAGATGAAACTCAAGCAAACTCTACAATTACCAACCAACTATGTACATTTCCCCCAAATAACTGGGGTGATTGCGGGCTTCATTTGCGCCCATATTCTGTTGATGAAACATTAAGGACTTCAGGCAGCTAATACCTTTGCGAATTAATATCTAACTAGATACTTAAATTTAGTATCAATTAGTATCTGAAAATTGATATTTTTGACTATAGAAAGAACTCAAATTTCTTCAATTGTGTATTTCACATTTGCAGCCATTATCGAGCCTAATTTCTCTCCATAGATAAAGGATTTAGATTTAAAGAAGCCATCCTCTGGATGACTTTTAGCTGAAGCTCATTGACAGTGACTCGTTTTCCTCTCTCTTGTGTTTAAGTGAGCTCTTGTGTCCCGGAGTAGGTGAGATAATAGCAGCAGGCACTTCAACCATTCAGCTTTTATAGCTCGGACTCGGCGTGTGCTCTTTGCAAAGCACAGCGGGTTGAACACAACCTGGAGTCGTTGGGGGTCAGATGAAACAGCATGGCGCACCGATAGACCGAAGCAGGGCCGATAGACAGGGGCATTAACATGTGTGACAGGCTGAGATCTTTGACAGCTCTGGGCTAAATTTAGTCTTCGCTCTTTAATACACGCTGGATTAATAAGGGGGGGGACCTGACAGTCCCACATTCAACGCTCAGTTGGGAGCTTTTCTCAAATAAAGCTGCATCCCTTAAAATACAAAAGCACTTTAAAAGCACAAAATCGTTAAACTCGACATGTTTAATCCAATTTTTAGCCTCTTTTATGTAAATCTTCTTCCCTGTCCGGCACAGTTGTGTCTAAGCCAGTGATTAGAGCGATAAGTTCTACTGGTTTATACCTGAATTACTGCTGTTTCCATTTGTGTTTCTGCTTTATTTTAATGAGTGCTGATATTTTGGATTCTTGTATGTCATTCAAAATGAGGGAAAAGCAGCTAGGAGGCAAGACATTTGAAAAAATCTCTGTTTGGATGAAACAGATTACTATATCATTAACAATCATGAATATGCATATTAATGCACAATATTGGCTCTAAAACATATTTTATGGTTGGTTTGTGCCTTTTACTTTTGATTTTCTTGTAATTTCACAACATAGTGACGAGATCTACACTGACAGGTTTGTTGTCACATCAGAACTCTATACAAAGTGACCAAAATGGTAACTTTTGAGTAGGAGTTTGCTGTCAAGCACAAGCGCTATGACTTTATCCATTAATCTAACAGGGCTTTAAAAGGTTTCCATCAGACTGAACCATGTAGATATTGTGACACATGACGCAGTACATTAGTCCAGGAAGTACTAGGTCTGAGATGTTTTTAATGGGAATCTGAAAGCACTGGCAGTCTGGGATCAGAGGTGAACAGAACCTGCAGGAAAAAAAAAGCTATCATATGGACTCACTGATTTCTATGTAAACAGTAACACACCATGAGGGACTGACTCATATCTTCAGCTTTCAGTCTGAAGGTTTTACAGATCAAAACATCATAACATTCTGATCTGGTCTGAAGCAGGTCAATATAGTCTTTATGCATTTAGTCAAAATTAAGCTTTAAATGCAGCTTCTGGCGAAGTCCTTCCCATTATTCACCAGCTCAGAGAAGCTTATTTAGCAGCAAAAGGTGGAATTTTGGTCTCCTATTTTTTCCAGTGGCTGCGTTTACATGGACCCAAATGTACCGATTGGTTTTGGTTTAAAAGCTTTTCTGGACTGAAAACGATCCATGTGAACATCTCTTTGAGTGAAAAGTGCCTAACCTTCTCTAATATTCTTTCCCCAAACCGATCATGGTATCACATAAACGCTGAATCAGAAAGTTGTGAAGTTTCGCTCTTCGAGTTTATGCCTCCATGAGACGTCAGCGTGCAATGAGTGACATTTCCTCACTTTGACAGATGGCGGTCAACAACGTAATTCCCTGGACAGCGACAGAAAGTTTGTTTTCCATTCAAACTCTGTCTATGCCTTTTTCCTCAGTAGGAGTGCATGAGTATCAGCTGCTGCTGGACAGTCCTGCAGAAACCACAACAACCGCAGGGATCAGTTTGTAGACCTCTGTCTTTAATAAATAAGATGTTTTACATCATTCCGCGCATGTCAGACAGGATTAATCTGAATAAATGATGGCGCATGTACACAGCAGATCTGAATGTATTAGTTCCCTTATAAACAGCTGCCCTTAAATCCTCAATCAGAATGATTTCGTACCGAAAGGGGAAAAAAGTCTCCATGTAGATTTACCCAGTGTTGCTTTAGTCTATTGAGGTTTCTGGAGGTCTCTGAAGGTCCAACAGCTTTTCAACCAGGTCTGGACCAAGCAGCAACCTCTGGTGGCCAACTGTGAGACCAATGCGGAAAACTGGAAAAGTGCTTAAAAAATTATAGTTTTTTCTTCATCCACTAGGGGCTGGCTGCAAAACAGAGCAAATCCATAGAGTCTCATATTAAAAACACCAACTTCACAGTAGAAATAAACATGCTTACAGCCTGGTTCAAGAAATCATTTTCGGTTTAATAGGCCAAGTTTACCTTCATATCAACTGTGAGGGGGGTGAATGTTTTTATAACTCATCTTTTAGATGTAATTTAATCTTAAAATTACACATAATTAGGGGCATGTTCTTTTGATTGACAGATGGCAGCCTGGATGTTGGCCTGCCGGCCGGTTAGCTATTTCCTTGTTTGCTCTTGGTAAGGTCTCAGTCTGCAGCAGAGTAGCACAATGGTGGTTTTTAGCAGCTAACAGCAAGTCCAAACATACCTTACCTTTAGCCTGCCGCTTAGGGGCTAATCTTCGTTAACTTCTGTTAGTTTCAAGTTAACTCGAGTTAGCTGGCTTGGTTAGCATTTAGCCCAGAGTTTGTTGGCTGTCAATCATTTGCCCCTATTGTGCTGTGTTCACATCACAACGCGATTTGGGCATCAAAAATGCGCCTGATGCCCAAAGTTTGATGCTGGTTCACATAAAATCAGATGCTGACATTCAAAGACAAAAACATCTAGAGTGTGGTGGTGGACCCAGTTGTTTTCCTTTGCCTGTGTCTTTGTATGATGGCGGATGAAACTGAGCAGCTGCTTGGCTTTGTTTGCTCCACAAGGCCAGAGAACAACTTGTCTGGTATCTCTGCACCGTGTCTGGATTCATCAGATTGTTCAGAGTTGTTCTGCGGTTGGTGGGTTTCACCATTTACTCCAGGTGATGGGTGCAGTTTTCGTTTGACTGGGCCCAGGATTTAACGACCTGCAGTCCTGCATCAGGACAGCATTATAAGCCATCAACTCAACTCAAGCCAAAATGATCAACTTGCCGTTTGGAAACTCGGGAACGGATGCAGATTTATCCTCCACTGTCTCCATGGAGTGAAGAGATTCCCTGGAGTCCCCTTGGTATTTCCTGTCCTGTCAGAATCTATGTCTCTGCATGGACACTGACACATATTTAGTTTCTTTGATTGGTTAACGCCCCGCGTCAATGCTGCAAAAGTTCAAATTTCCCAACTCTGGCCCCTGACACATGTAACACAGTCAGGCGCATTGAAACAAATGCTCAAAACTTGCCGTGCCTGACGTGCGAAATGCACTGCAGACTTTTCAAAGCCTCTTTGATGCACATCAGCCATTGAATTTGCATGCAAATCTGACGCCCTTGACACCCACATCACCTTTGGTCGGAACACAACATTGGTATTTTCCGGGAGTGACGACACAACCGACACGGCAAGATGGCGACTGTGGGTAACGTCCAAGTAGCTTCACTTTCAGCTTTTCGGACGTGACTGGATACTAAGTCCATTTTTTTTAATAGTCTTTGGTCATTACGAAGAGCAGAGATGTGTTGTTTATTTATTTTTGCTGCTAATGTACATTCTATTTGTTAATAAATAATATTAAGTGCATTTATATCTGTGTTAATTTTGTTACTTTTTTAACATAGCTTATTGTTTATTTTGAGCCTGATGCCTTCACTCACATGGCGAGGTATACGGTACTTTAATGCAACAGCAGTATCAGTTTGGGGTATTGCCAGAAACAAACTGCATCTCTGCTGTGAATGAGGCTCTTTGTCCTGGAAGTCTTTTGGTTTGTTCAGATGCAGCTTTGCAAATCCAAGCCAAGCTGCCATGTTCTTTTCAGAGAGAAAAGTCTTTCTCCTGCAAGCCTGCCACACAAGCCTTTCCCTAAATATACTGTCATGAACTTCAACACTGAACATGCTAACTGCCTGAAGCGTCTGAGATGCAGCTTTTGGGTTGTTTGCATTTCCTCTGAGCATTACATGCTCTGACCTTAGGGTGAACTTGCTAAGAAGTCCACTCCTGGAGAGACTGGCAGCTGTCTTGAATGTTTTCCACTTCCACCTCAGAATAATGGACTCCAAATAGCTTGAAAATGACCTTAAACCTTCCCCGCCCGCCCAGGTTCCCAATTGCATCTCTAAGATCGTTGCTGATGTCATTTCCTCTGTATCTTTCATTGTTAATGCAAGTAGAAGAAGAAAAGTGTGATGAAAAACAGATAAAAAGGCAAGTCTGAGCTCAGCAGGGAGCGACATGTCTTTCCTAGTTAGACTTCTCTTCACTGTCCATCAGCCTAATGCCCCCTGAGCTGGCCTTTTCAGAAATCCAGTGTAATGTCAAAATATCCTGCCTGCTGAGGATCAGGATGGGATTTATAGTTTCACTTCACCATAAGTGGGTTGACAGATTAAGTGATGGCCTTTTGTTGATGTTTGATTTGAACTTGAAAGAGGAAATCCACCATGGTGTGTACCGAGAAACCTCAAATGACTGTGTTGTCATATTATTTTAGACTTCACGCTGAATCGATTGGCCGAGCAGACGAGGCGCTGCTGTCTGCAGACCAAATGCGACTGAAGAGGGAGAATATGGTTGAAGTGCGGGAGAACAAAAGAGAGGCTAATACTGAGTGTCAGTGCTGTGGTGTTAGGGCTGTAATGTTAGCTTGATCAGTAGTAGACCGAGGAGGTGGTGTGTAGTCAGAGGGAATTAATCCCATGGAAGATATGTCCTCAGGCCTTTCTTATAGAAAACAACACCATGACTGACTCGCCTCCATTTTTTAATCATAAACATCTTCCGCGTTCTGTTTAACTCTTTTACTCTCAGCAGTGGAGGTGTAAAAAGTCCCGGTTCTCCTCATGACAACTCTTTTAGAGACACTAAAAACAGCTAAATGTTTCATTTCATTCTTTTTAATTATTAATCATTTTAATAATTATTTTTCTCTTTCATTTTACATTTTTTAACTTTGCATTTTATGATGTTTGTTTCAGTCTGTCTTTTTGCTGCCCCTGTGTAAAAAACTTTTTGTCTGTTGGATACAGTAAAGGGTTATATAAATTAACTTTTTATTTATAGTTTTTTGGATGTCAATTCAATTTAAATTATTTCTTCAATATCACAGATTTATGTATTTTTGTTTGCTTTGTAACACCAGATCAGGTTATATAATACACACACACACATATATATATATACACATATATACACATATATATATATATATATACACACACACACATACAGTCATACTCAAAATTATTACCCTCCATTTAAAGTTAAAATTATAATTTATTAAAAAGTCATTAAATAATAATCTAGTGAGATAGAATATTGGTTTTGAATTGTGGCTGGAAATGATTATTTAAAAAACAACAAAAAAACAAACAAAGCTGTCTCAGACACATAAGAGCACCTTTCCCATTAACAGTGGACCAACATACCTGTCAACAGCTGCAGGAGTCTTTTTGAACATTACAGAAAACACCTGATTGCAGTGATTATCTCAAATTGTTGCTCAACAAAATTTTATCTTCGGAGCCCCATCATGCTTGTTTACTTGTTTTATTTCTTGAGTGTTTGTTTTTAATATTTCTGTTGAACCACAATTCCAAATCATTGTCATGATTTTCACAGATTTTTTTCTTTTCTTTCTTTTGTTAATTTAAATATCTATCTACTGCACACAACAGGGGAAAAGTATTGAACACAAAAACATTTTTCTCAGAAAATATATTTCTAGTAGAGCTATTGACATGAAATTTCTACCAGATGTCGGCAACAACCCAAGTAATGCACACATACAAAGTAATCCTAAAATGTATGTCCATAAATTATGTGTAAAATACAGAAGTAAAATGAAACAGGGGATAAGTACTGAACACACTTACTGAAATTTATTTGGCCAAGTTCCGGGGTAGCGTCCTCCGAAGCTTCATTTTCCCAGCTGTTTCTAGACCTTAAACGCATCTCTTCTGTGTTTACTCCTGATGCAGACGTGGCAGGAGCCTTTTAACTTTGCGTACCTATCATCCCGGTTTCTGTCCTAGACTGTGTATAAATACAGATGACCGTGAGAATTGTCTGATGAGGCCGAGATGGTAAGCGTGTAACTGGAGGGGGAGGAGGTAGAGGCAGAGACGTCTTCGCCGTGTGAATCCCTATGGCCATATCACAATAAGTTCAAGATCTTCGACACCTGACAGAGCAGTTATACATTCCGTTGTTTATTGTGCAACCCCACGAGGAAGCTCCTGTCAACGTCCAAGACGAAGTTAACACAATCATCTAAGCTAGTCGTCACAACTCAGCCAGCAAACATCAACAGCTAACATAGCACTAGCCAAAAACGTCATTTAAAAGCGAAATGATAGCGTGTGCGTGTGTGTGCGTGCGCACGTGTTCTAAATGCATGTGTGTATGACAAGAATGGCAGGAAAGGTTAGGAGAAACAGAGCAGTATAACTTTACTTTGTGCAGGTTTTCTTTTTCCTCTCCAAAACAAAACTGTGTTCAGTTTAAATACTGTAGATAATTGATATTTATGTAGATGGCAGTTGTACAAAATGGGGCTAATCAATATTTTACTAAACAGACAGTTTCATAGCAAGACTACACAATCCAAGACGAATTAAACATGTTACTTTAAATTAATCAAAATAAAAAACAATGAGGTAGATCTAAGATTTATTTAAAACTAAAGACTGATTTACATCAATCAGACTGACTCACTGACAGTTGCTGTATCAGTTGAGACATTTTGATAATCATGGTTGTATGATGCATGATTATCCAAACATTTTAGAATTAAGTGTTTTTCCTAATAGTTAATTTACATTTGAAATGTGAGAAGTTTTGTTTTTCCTTTAAAGAGACTCCATTTAACTAAAGTAGCTCCCCTGGAATACAGTCACACACACAACCATTTTTTTATTTTTTAGTGTGGGTGGGGGGGATTGCAGTATGTATAGTAAGTATTAGTTTTGTTGAGGAAGAAGACTTTAACAAACTGACAGATCAAACGGATCAGAGATCAGTTTCATTGATCACTAGGAAATGTAGCAATGTGACTTAGAATGAAGTAAGTTCGATGTAAAAAAAAAAGTAGCTTTGATGTAGTTAGTCTACTTTTGTTATTTTATTGTAGGTTAGCTTGCTACATTTCTCTGGTGTGTAGCTTCAGTGTAGTGAAGCTTCATTTAATGTAGAATAACTTGTAGCTTAGCTCACTACATTTTCTAAGTATCTTGCCCAACACTGTATATATATATATATATATATATATATATATATATACATACATACATGCAAGCTATGGATAGCTTAAGATGCAGCATTTAAATTTGGAAGTAACTTTTTAAAGAGGGACCAAAGGTATTTTTCACAAAACCCTGAGCCTAGCATCTGAATGTGGAGCTGACAGAAAGACTCATCAGACCAGAAACGTTTCTCCATCTTCTATTGTCCAGTTTTCATGAGTCTGTGTCACTTGTAGCCTCAGTTTCCTGTTCCTAGCTGACAGGAGTGGCACCCAGTGTGGTCTTCTGCTGCTGGAGACCATCTGCTTCAAGGTTGGACATGTTGTGTGTTCAGTAGGGCTGCAGCTATCAGTTATTTTTATAATCAAGTAATCTGGCGATTCTTCTGACGATTAATCGAGTAGTCGGATAAATTGGACATTTTGCAAGTTATTTAAATTTCACAACTTAAACTGATTGTAAGAGCTAGAATTTCTAGCTTTCAGAGTTCTAGAGTGCAGAATTTGCCCTGAACGCAGCACTGATGTCCACCCATGCTTCTCTGCCAAAAACTTCATTGTTGCTTCCACATCTGCACATTTAACTTTGAGATTTACTGATATGGAAACAATTGGCCGTTCATTAGAGGACCTATATACATTTTCAAGTCCACAACACTTGCGGTATAAATGTATTAACAAGAAAGGATGATCAACACCTGCTAAACCGACTCCCAGCAATTTTAAAAAATCTTTTATTTATTGTTTTGAAAATCAATTAAAAAAACAATGCTGAGACCCTCTGATACACTTTTAACCTGGTATCACTGGAAATGTAACGTTTGATGCTCTGAACTGCCTTTACTGATAAGGCAAAGCCAAATCCACGGATCATACAAATAATAAAGGACTTTATTACTTCTATGTCATGGATCACGTGCGTACCAAACCACAGAGAGGGTCCTGTGTTTTTTCTCTCTTTCGGTCCAGTTTGTAGGGTCTCATACAGGTTTTCCTCCCTCCACGTTAGTTACGTTATTAGCATAAAACTAACTTTTATGTTCAACACAAATACCGGTCCGGACAGAACGTCCCCTGCATTAACGTTCAACCCGAGTTGTGTAACAGAAAAACCATCCGGGCAGATGCACAAATTACAAAAAGTGAATTCAAGGAGTCCTCAAGGCAGTTAATTTGCCTTGAGCAATTTAATGAATCAAATTACTCAAACTACTTGATAATCATTGTAGCCCTAGTGTTCAGAGATGCTATTCTACACATCTTGGTAGGAACCAGAGCTGATCTGACTTCCTGTTGTCTTTCTCTCATTTCCAACCATTCTGTCCATTTTCCTCTGACATCTGGCATCAACGAGACATTCTGGTCCAGACAACTGCTGCTCACTGGATATTTTCTCTTCTTCAGACCATTCTCTGAAACCCTAGAGATGGTTGTGTATGAATGTTTAAGTAAATACTGAGACAAACAACCATGCCACATTCAAAGTCACTTAAATCCCCTTTCTTCCTAATCTGATGCTCAGATTGAACTTCAACAAGTCGTCTTCCTCATGTTTACATGATGTATTGAGTTGCTAACATGCCATTGGCTAATTACAGTAGCTACCTGTGTTAACAAATACTTGAACATGTGGCCCCAATACAGCAGACGGTGAACATAAAAAGACTGCTAAGACATCATCATGAAACCTGGATGCTAACCCAGCTAGCATGACAATCACAGAAATATTGCAATTTCATTTTTTTTTTACCCGGGGCTTGCTAATAAGTTAATTAATTAATTAATTATGTTATTGATGGTTTAATGATAAAATCAGCTAATTAATGTGATATTTTTAGAATATATTTTATACAATTGGAAATTAGTCTTTTTTAAAAGATGTTTAAATGCTGTTAGTGAATGTATTTATCCTCCCTGAACCATATTTCTACTGAGAAACACGTTGAATCATCATATACAGAGATACACACCCTCAGAAGGTGTTATTAATGGTTCCATTAAACTAGAAAAAAAAAAAAAAAAAAAGGGGGGGGGGGGGGGGTAATGGATTTACAAAATCCATTAAATACTTTTTTTTCTTTATTTTGCACAGCTTAACATTTTCAGAACATCTCCCGTCACTATCAGGTCTCCGTAATGGAAATTTAATGTGATTTGGGGTTAATGTGCATTAATCCGGAAATACAGACAGTTTAAGGATTTTGTTAGACTACTGTTATCATTGCAGGGAAAACAGAAGCACCTTGAGATTGTGACAGAATTTAGGGAGAAAACTCTAAATGCTGCTACAGAACTATGCTGAAGGTTGAAATTTCCTGCGAGCTACGAATGAGTCATCTCCAGAGAAACTTGCTCAATTGTGACGGTCTGTCCTGGCAGCTATTGTTAAAGGCTGCATAGCTCTGATCTTCTGGTCCTCTTGTAATCGCTTAGTGGATTTGTAGTGCTCAAAGTGCCACTGAAAGGCAGGAGGTTTATGACAGAGAGACTTGCGCAGGGAGAAGCAGAAGGAAATCACTTCAGGCTGGGTCACGACTTGGCAGAGAAACAGAGAAGAGGGATCTGTGTGGTAAACTCTTCTCACAGCCTGATTCTTACAACCTTATATAAAATGGAACAACAGCGACTATTTAACGTTTGCAGACTGAGGTCTTGTGACATGTGGTGCATGGTTGTAATCATGCTGTCTTCAAGGTAGCCCTGGAAAAATACAGGATGCACAAACACTTTTAGTTGTTTGTCACGACTGTTTTCCTTCAGAATTGTATTATTTGTGTTGCCTACAGCATTGTCTCCAACATTTATCTTCTTCTTGCTCTGTTACTCTTGTTTTTGTATAAATACATATGCACATTTTGATATTTTCTTGGCAGTTTTCACATGGACTGCATTCACACTTTCTCTTGAGTCGCTTGGGATGGGGGCTACCAAAATTTTTCCTGTCAATACGATACCAGTAGTTTATGGTACTTTTTATATTGATACTGATACTTTTTGCCCCTAAAATGAAAATCACAATTGTACATTTTGCATTGATATCTTGAATGCAAGGGCAATATTAGGTATAAGTAAAACTTGAGAACAGAAGTACTGGAAGGAAATTCTTTAAAACAATAATAAATGATATTGTTGGTTAATTAAACAAAAATAAGATTAAATACTTATTTTAATCATCAAATAACTTAAGTTTAGGTTAAGTTTTTTAAATTCATTCAGTGGAAAATGTACAAACATAAAATGTAATCGTAATATTATAAATTTACCAAAACATAAATGTGAAATAACCTGCATTGAAGTACTGAAAGATACGAAAACATCATCATCATCATCATCATCACTTACAGCAGCAGCATCATCTTGACATCTGATAGGCTACCATCATCATGTGATACAGAAACTAGAATCTGGCTGCTCTCACACAGTTTCATTGCCTAAAACTCTCAAAAGTGAAAAAAATTGCATGTTTAGTGTCGCTACAGTTGTATTGCGATCAGCACCGCCCCTGCCCAAAGTTAGGCCCCAAGCGAAGGGTCCAGATGAGGCCCCCCCTCGGGCCGCTGTCCAGAACCCCTAAAAATGTTTGAGCATAGGTTTTGGTAATATGTAAAAAAGTGATTAAGACCTCTGACAAGCCACTGAAGAGTTCTCTGCAGTTTCTAATGACTTAAGAGAAACATGTTGTTTGGTTTAAAGACCAGTTTGGGCCTTTCAAACTGGTAAAATTTTATGGTAAAATTAGCGCTTTTCAGTTGCAAGACATGGCCATTATTCTTTGCAAAAAAAATTATGCAATTTTGATGCTCGAGTCCACCTTAGAAAGGTGTGGGAGGGGATGAAAGGGATTAGTTTACCAAAAATCTATATGATTTTACTAAATAAACTGATGTCATTTCAAAACTTTTTTTCTTTTAATTGACAATTACAGAGGCATTTCAATTTATTTGAAGCAATTCCAAGAGGTAAAACCTAATCAGAGCAACGGGAAGCAGCATCACAGTGTCATCATGCAGAATGAAGGGTCCTCTCTATGGTGACGCAGTGCTGCAGATGCAGCCTCGTCTCTGCAAGGAGGAGGAGGCCTGCATGGCCCAAGACTCGGGCCCCCAGCAGACACCAAGAGGCCCGGACCCCAGCCACCCCCCCAAAAGGGACGGACATGGATCCCCCCCAGAGGGCGGCCCAAGCCGAAGCCCCCCGCGTCTCGGGGCCCAGGCCCCAGTGGACCGAGGCCAGCAACTGCCGACCCCACCCGGTGCTGGCACCCCTGGGGCAGGCACAGTCCAAATTGAAGTTGACAAAAGTAAGAATAAATAAAAAAAAACTATGAAGATCATGACATTGATTTTGAAATGTGGTTTGAATTAAAAACAAGCACAAAAAATAAAATAAGTAAACAAGCATGATGGGGCTCCAAAGCTAAAATTTTATTGAGCAATTCTTTGAGGTAATCACTGCAATCAGGTCTGTAACGGCCAACCAGACGTCTGCACCTGTTGACATGTATTTTGGTCCACTGTTCATGGGAAAGGTGCTCTAATGTGTTTGGGATAGTTTTGTTTGTTTGTTTTTTGTTTTATTATTATTTCCAACCACAATCATAAAGCAATATTTTATTTCACTAAATTTTCATTTTGAAAATTTTGATATATTATTAGTTTCTTTATTTTCTTGCTATTTGAATTAATATTGTGAATTTAGCCTTTTTTTAAATTGGAGGGTATGAATAATGAATCATTTTGACTACTGTATATATATATATATATATTTAAAAAGTATGTAAATGGTGCTGAGTGGAGGTATTGGCCAACATACCCAATGTATCGGCTGATGCCAATACCTGACTAAAACGCAAATACCGTCTGGTCAAATTATTGGTCTATCCTTATAGTTGTAGCTATTGGGGTCAACTTTTTCTGGATTGTATATAAACATAAATAAATACACATACTACTAGTTAAAAGTTTAGACACGTTTTTCCATCATATTCAATGAGAAAGTGTCAAAACTTTTGACGGGGACTGTAAATATGCTACAATTTTCATTTGAGCTGACTGGTCAACTAAATGACAAAATAATCTGTGACTAGTCGATTATCAAAATAATCGTTTCCGGCACCCCTACCATAAACTGCATGAAGTATTGCCTCATGTCTTTAGTGATTTAGATTTTGTCATGCAACCTAAACTAAAACATAGAACCAGGGAAAGTCAATCGGAATGACAAAGCAGGTTGCAGAAGCTCATTTTAGTGGCAGTAAGTAGAATTTTGCTCCAGTTTACTTTCACCGTTGCTTCTGTTTATTGAGGTTTGCAGCAATGGTTTCTATACGGCTCTCTGAAAGTCCCACCCATAGACTTTATATTAGGCTTCGGCCTTTTTGCTTTTGAGTGAAAAGAAAGTATAACGTTACATTTTTTCCTCCTAGTTTTATTTTTTTTCTTTTCAAACCATGTTTCCCCCTTATTCTACTTTTCTCCCCAACACCAGGGGCCATCCCAAAAAGACAAGTCGCAGATTTTACCAGTAAAGATGGCAGTGATACAGGTATTTCCCTCTCTTTTTTCTCTTTTTGACCAAAAAGATATACTTACCTCCGCATGAGCCCCCCCCTTACACCTAACAAACCAACACAGTTCTTGTTTCTAGACAGCTATGACCTACAAGAGGAAGGTTATGTGACTAATAATTCAATATTTATGTGCAGATGTAAATTAATTGATATTAACACACATAGACCGGTGGATAATCTGCCTCTATCCAACTTGTACTCCCCTCTGATCATATATTAGAGTACATACCAGTGAAGTGGAAGTAGCTAATGAGTCAGTTCACCAGAGGGATAATTCACCAGCTACAGAAAGCAATCAATACTAAAACTAGGCAGGTCAACCTGAAAATTGCCTGGAAAAAAATTGAGTCAGTACTTGGCACAATGTACAGCTTACAAGGAACTGATAACTCATGAAGAAGTCACTATGGCTGTGGAGGATTGCATAAGTCATCCAGAAGTAAGACGTATACGAGGGTTATGCACTTTGACTGCTGATCTGAGAAGGCCTGAAGCACTTTAACCATGCAATCACAAAGAGTGGCTATAGAATCAGATGCAGAAGTGGAATGACCTCTTCCTGGAAAAGGGTTACATGCCATGAGTGTTATGACTCAAAGGTAAATCTCATGTAGTCTCTATAAGTGTGGCTGCATGGTGGCAAAGAAACAAATGATGGTCAACAATAAAGCAGTTGATTGGACAGAGGGTACTGAAAAAGACGTACTGGGCAACTACAGGTACCTGGGAATCTCACAGACCAATGGGGGTCTTTATGATGAGACTGCGTAGGGTCCTGTCTACTTGGCCACAGGGATATCCCTCTGGTTGACTAGTTAGCGCCAAAGGGGCAAACTCTGCTGGAGAACAGAGAAGCTACTTCATTGTTTCCCAAAAATTGTAGTTCTTTCTTTATCTGCTAGGGGCTGGCTCCAAAACAGAGCAAATCCCAGTTGACTTCCATGTTAAAAAGACCGTTTCACAGCAGAAATAAACATGTTTACAGCCTGGTTCAAAACATCATTTTAGGTTTAGTAGGTCAAGTTGTCAACTGTGAGGGGGTGAATTTTTTTTATAACTCATCCAAGATGTTATTTATGTCATGTAATATTTATGTAATTTTTCTTGAAATTACACATAATTATGGGCGTATCCTTTTGATTGACAGGTGGTAGACCAGAAGCCGGCCTGCTGGCCGGTAGCTGCCTTTTGCCTCCAAGTTTGCTCTCAGTAAGGTCCCAGTCTGCAGCAACGTAGCAAAATGATGGTTTTTAGCAGCTAACAGCAAGTCCAAACGTTCCTTACTTTTATCCCGCCGCTTAGGAGAATAATCTTTGTTAGCTCTTTTTAGTTTCGAAATAGCTCGATTAGCATTTAGCCCAGAATATGTTCGCTGTCAATAATTTTGCCTGAGGTTACGCTTTGCCCATTTTATTGTTCTCCGGTAGTGACAACATAAGTGACATGGCAAGATGGCGATGGT
Organism: Atherinomorus stipes; assembly: GCA_023101725.1. NCBI lineage: Eukaryota > Metazoa > Chordata > Actinopteri > Atheriniformes > Atherinidae > Atherinomorus > Atherinomorus stipes. The sequence goes on along the minus strand of JALJCO010007737.1, from coordinate 73,235 downwards.
GGGACACGCCCAACTGGCTTCACTTTCCCCTATTCAGACGTGACCGGATACTGTCCATTTTATTTTTACAGTCTTTATAGAAAACTGACAGCCACAGTGGCTCAGGTGGTAGAGCAGGTCAGCCAATGATCAGAGGACTGGCGGTTCGAATCCCGATCCCCCAGCCATATGTTGTTGTGTCCTTGGGCAAGACACTTAACCTCCATTGCCTTGTATGAATGTGTGTGAATGTTCCAGTGGCCATGCTTCCGTCAGTCTGCCCCAGGGCAGCTCTGGCTACATACATAGCTTACCATCACCAAGTATGAATGAGGAGTGAATGAATAATGGACCTACTGTGAGTGCTTTGAGGAAGGAATTTGATAGGAAAAAAAGTGTGATATAAATCAAATCCATTATTAAATGTATGTAAAGGGTGCAAGAGATGGATGGAAGGCTCCATAGCATAAATGGAGCTTTAGACTTGACAAACAATGCAAAGAAAGGATGGATGTTGGAGCCACTATCCAGAACGAAACAAAGTATATCCATAAAGATATCAAGAAGATGGCTCTTTGAGTTGGTTTAGGACAGGAGTGTCCACGTCCAGTCCTGGAGGGTCATTGTTCTGCAGGTTTAAGATGTTTCCCTGCTCCAGCACACCAGTTTCAGATTAAATAGATCTCACCAACAGCTTGTTGTCTAGTTCTGCACTACTTCCAGCGGGATAATGCACCATGTCACAAACTCCAATCATCTCCAACTGCATGACCATGAGTTCACTGTACTCCAATGGCCTCCACAGTCACCAGATCTCAACCCAACAGAGCAGATTTGGGATGTTGTGGTACAGGAGATTCTCATGGATGTGCAGCAAATGTGATGCTGTCATGTCGATATGGAGCAGAATCTCTGAGGATTGTTTCCAATTAAGGCAACTATGGGGGCCAAAAGGGTCTAATCAGACGCTAGCAAGGTGGACCTAATAAAGTCAATCTATGATCTCTAGTGCTTGACATGCTAGTTCAATAGACACATCTAAATTTCTGCTGAACAGGAGGCAGTGATCCAACTCAAACACAGATTTCCAACCAAAAGAAAAGACAATGAGTCACATGACCCAACTCTTATAGGTCATCGTTGTTTGCCAAGAGACTGACTTCACTTTTTAATCCATTTGAAGTGTAACTGAGATCGCTGCTGTGAGATCTTCAAATTTTGTAATTAACCCTTTTTTGGCGTGAAACAAAACAGCACCTTGACTCATTTACTCTTTTAGCTTCCTACTTTTCTCTTTCTTGATCCGTCCCCCATTGCTCGATGAAGCATGAGCACTAACCCTTTCTGTTTTGACAGTAGTAATTTGCTAACCAGCGACTACAAGATAATACTTGCCACATCTTTTTTTTCTGCTATTAACACCTTCTGCATGATAACATCCGCACAGTGCTGCATTTTCCTACTGTGTGTTGGGTAATCTGTGGGGACAAGCAGATGACTGGAGGTGAAAAAAAAAAGCCACAGGAGATGTCTCAGGTAAAGGGCACCATTTGTTTTCAGGGAAGAGATGTAAAAGTGCCAGAAAAAGCAGTGACATTTGTGAATCACATTATTCTGGGCAGTTTCTTTTTCAGTTTTTATGGATGTCCCTCGTGATATTTAGAACGACCCTCACTGTTCTGAGCATAGATCACTGGAGAGACTGCGACCACCTCCTACTGACCAGGCTTGAGATGTGAAATGTGTTTTCCCAGAAACATCAGCTGGATGATGACTTCTTAATAGTTAACCAAAACCACCCCTAAAGTCTGATTTGCCCCCCCAAAGTGGCGCCCCCAAAATAAACTATTACATTCTCACAAATATTTAGTGTAAACTGACCTTTAGCTGGTAAACCTCAGATGCCCGAGTGTCAACCTGCCTTAATGTTGTTCTGTATGATGTTCTACATCAACAACCCTACTTTCTTGATCATAATCTTGGGCATTGGTCTGAGGGTGTGGGTGCCAAGGAAATACAGTATTACGAAAAGCTTGGATAAGTTGAGATTAAAAGTTTATTAAACAATGAATGAGTAAATATTAGAGGTGCAACGGTATAAAAATCACGGTTTGCTTTTTTACACCCAATGTCCTTTTGTTCACACAATGTTTAACAGTGGGATCATACTCAACATGAAAACTAAAGTAGTTCCAAATGCCAGATCTGAATTTAGTCAAACACAGATCCATAGAGTTTTCAAGACAGAACAAAAGTTGAAAAAATAAATTAAGGCCCTGTCCCAATACCTGCACAAACCCTGTGGTCCTGTATGAAGTGTGCAGCTGGGAGAAGACCACATTAAAGGAACCCTTACCGATATTGCATTTTAGAAAAACACAGCAAAATTATTTGAATATCCTGCTTCACTCCGAAGACCTACCCCCATTCCCTCCACCTCCGAATGAGGAAGCAAAGGTCTGACAGGCAGGTCCCTTGGCCAATGCAAGGATTGGTTGGAGTTTTTATTGAAAATTTAGAGATTGGAATAATACTTTTTTTTGATAAATGGTGGGTCTGTCTTGTATTTCCGAGTTCCTTTACCTCATTCATAGCATTTTACCCTATTAGAAAAAATTGTGTAACAATGCAACATTGGTAAGGGTTGCTTTAAGGGTTGGAGTGTGCAGGTTGCAAGTGCAGGAAAATGCTAGTGCTTTATTATGCTAGAATGTGTTCAGAGTTTTGGGGAAAAGAGTGAATGAGTTTGCAAACTGCATCTCCTCGGGTGAAAGTAGTCTATGGTTTAGCCAAAAGAAGGATTGATTCAATAAATGTGTGCAGGCAGTTTATTTATTCACACAGTAGGGTTAAGGGTTATAGGAGTTGTGAAAAACTGGTTTTGTGTTGCATTTTTAATGTCATGATGAAATTCACCTTGGCTAAATGAAGTATTTAGAGACTAAATGTTTCATTAACAATTCATGTTAGAGGCCCCAGTCACCCCTTTAAAAGAATTCAAAATGGTTTAGTCCACACCATCAGGAAACAGAGGGAGAGGGAAATGAAGTGAGGAGTTGCTGCTGATTCGTTTCTTAGAGATGAGAGTTAAGCAACACACCTGCACTAACAAGCATTTGAAATCGATCTCTTCAGGAAACTTGATTTATCTGCTTAGTCAAATATATGAAAAGACCATTTTTGTATGATTAACAGTTTATTAGTCAGATTTTGTAAAAACTAGAAACTCGGCTTTTCGTTTCAACTTTGCCAGAAAGTAGGTGAATGAGGCTGCGGTGGTTTTGCATGCTACACACATTATTTCCAGTCGTGAACTGAAAATTATCCAAGTTGAGGAGGAATATTTCACAGATAAGGTCTCATAACAACCATAACAATAGGTTTCTTATGACTTTCAATGTCCTCAAAATATTCATATCATCCCGTTAAATATGAAAAAAAAAATCAGCCGTCTGTGAAATAAGTTGAAACTGACAAAAGTAACAATACATGAAAAATTTTATGAAAAAAAATGACATTGGTTTGAATTATTATTTTGCAAAAATATTAAAAACAAATAAACAAGTATGATGGGGCTTCTTAACTAAAATTTTGTTGAGTGACACTTTGGGGCAATCACTGCAATCATGAGTTTTCTGTAATGTCCAAAAAGACTTATGCACCTGTTGACAGGTATTTTGGCCCGTTGTTCAAGGGAAAGGTGCTCTAATGTGTCTGAGTCATTTGAAATCGATCTCTTCAGGAAACTTGATTTATCTGCTTAGTCAAATATATGAAAAGACCATTTTTGTATGATTAACAGTTTATTAGTCAGATTTTGTAAAAACTAGAAACTCGGCTTTTCGTTTCAACTTTGCCAGAAAGTAGGTGAATGAGGCTGCGGTGGTTTTGCATGCTACACACATTATTTCCAGTCGTGAACTGAAAATTATCCAAGTTGAGGAGGAATATTTCACAGATAAGGTCTCATAACAACCATAACAATAGGTTTCTTATGACTTTCAATGTCCTCAAAATATTCATATCATCCCGTTAAATATGAAAAAAAAAATCAGCCGTCTGTGAAATAAGTTGAAACTGACAAAAGTAACAATACATGAAAAATTTTATGAAAAAAAATGACATTGGTTTGAATTATTATTTTGCAAAAATATTAAAAACAAATAAACAAGTATGATGGGGCTTCTTAACTAAAATTTTGTTGAGTGACACTTTGGGGCAATCACTGCAATCATGAGTTTTCTGTAATGTCCAAAAAGACTTATGCACCTGTTGACAGGTATTTTGGCCCGTTGTTCAAGGGAAAGGTGCTCTAATGTGTCTGAGTCAGCTTTGTTTGTTTTTTCAATTATTATTTCCAACCACAATTCAAAAACAATATCTTAGCAGTGTTTCTCAACCCTGGTCCTCAGGGACTCCTGCCCTGCTGGTTTTCCAGATATTCCTACTTCAACACACCTGACTCAGATGAATGGCTCGTTAGCAGCTTGCAAAGAAGTTGATGAGCAGTTGAGTTGATCTGAATCAGGTGTGGTGGAGTTGGAAACCTGGAATACATGCAGGGCGGGGGTCCCTGAGGACCAGGATGAGAAACTCTGGTTTAGAGCAAGGTTCTTTAATTTGTCTGGGACAGTTTTTTTGTTTTGTTTTTGAAATTATTCTTTTCAACCACTAGAAAGACCTCCTGAACCAAGACCAAGACATTCCCAAGACCAGAGAGTATCAAGACTAAGACAAGACCGGACCAAGACCAAGACAGATAGAGGTTGTTTTCACAGAGGACCTATTTAGGTCGACCTAACTGAGTTATGGTACCTACACGGTGCGACTGGGTGTGTGTGAACATGCCACTCCTGCTTGTAGTCGACATAACTCACCCGCTCCCGGACCGGCTGGACAGGGTGGTTTCAGAGCGCCGTGCGTCAACCTGAAATGCGGCGTAAGTGATATGTGAAAGGGCGCCAACTCTAGCTTGACCTAAATCCCACATACTCCGCCTTTTTGGGCTAAACAGGTATTCATAGGCAACTATACTGTTGGGATATCCTTCTTATTGACAGTGTTATACTACAAATAACAGGGTTACACAGCCTAACTGTAACGTTTAGTATCATCTTGTGTTTGCTAGCTACTAAAATATTTCAAATGTTAACATCAACGGGGCGTTCACAAACACTGGACAAATTACCAACAAGGGCTAGCAGGCTAAGCATTACCTGGCTGTTCGCTGATAATATCTGCTTATTGTCGGACTTCATGGTTCAACAGAATCAATCTGTACCTTGCTCTGGTTTGTATGGAAATCCGCCCCTCCAGTGCATGATATTTATTCTAGACACGCAACCGTGTCTCGTCTTCAACACGCTACATCATTCAACTATGTTTGGTTTACAACACAGCCACACTTTACAGCTGGGAAGCGTCTACTTACGTCTGGTTACATGGATACACAACGCTCCAGTCTGTAGAACGACTGCTGGGTGCACTGATGAAAAAGCATGTGTGAAACAGAGCCGTGTTAGCTGAAAATTGAAACTTTGTAAAGTTATCACTGCTGCGGCAGCGCCTGGCTTGACCCAAATAGGTGTGAAAACAACTAGAGTTAAAACCAAGACTGGTTCAGTTCGAGACCGAGACCAAAGAGAAAAAACTAGTTTTTTGCCATTTTGCATGAATTGTAGAACCTAAGCACCGTACTGGGTACAGTTGCTTCGTATGAATTTAAGATTGTATTACATTGTATTATGTATGTATAGTGTAGACAAGACCAAGACCATGAATAAGTGGTCTCAAGACCTACAAGTCTCAACTACAATTCAAAAGCAATTTTTATTTCACTAAATTATAGTTTAATGCATTTTTATTTATTATTTTTTATTAAGTTTCTTGTTATTTGTTATTTACTATTGTGAATTTAGCCTTTTCTTACATGAGAGGGTATGAATAATTTTGAGGTTGACTGTATGTAGGAGTCCTGAACTTTTACCAAAATGTACATATTTTTTAACTAAAACAATTCATTTTCTGAATAGTATGTTGTTAATCTGTTTAAATGATCAATGATTCTCTTTTAAAACATTTTCAGTCACATGATCAATCACATGAAATGATACAGTCTGGATCATATAACAAAACATGAGTTAACAGAACATCCAGAAGTTTTACAGTGTGATTATTGTTCTGTTATCACATTAGCATAAATAGAATAATATTTACTTTCTGTTAACTGGCTCAGGTTTCTAACAACCAGTCCAGTCAGCTTGGCTCATTTTCTCATTTCTTCTGACTTTTCCTTTCTGCTTCAGCTCTACTTTCTTATCCCCCCCTGACATTTTTACTAACATGAACTCTGAGAAGTAAAGGTTTGAAGATTAGCAGAGTCAGGCAGTGTGGAAAAACATGGGTTCAAATCTTCTAAAATCATAATTTTCCTCTGGAGTTTAATGACTTTGGTTTGCAAACCTGAACGTAAATTGGATTTGCACCCAACAGATGTATCGGAGTTTACCTCAAATTACAAAAGGCCATATTGTTGGAAGGTGGTACTGGGTTGTTAAAAACGATTAAAAATGAACCATCTGCTCTGAGCAGGTGCTGCTGGAAGACAATATTCACCTTGGAGTTGTGTGAGGGGGAAAAAAATGCCGTGCACTGTGGGATAAATTATAGCTGAATGGTGAGAAGCCTGGTCAGTGAGCATCTTCAGAAACTACCAGAGCTTTGCCTGTTTTCAGGGAAGCACGCAGGATCGATGTTCCCCGACTGTTTGTACATCTGCAGTGGCGATGAATTACTCCTGTAGCTCCCCCGTGGTTCCACCTGAACCTCAGCAGCTGCTGCAGAGAAACCTCACAGCCCTGCAGACACTTCTAATGTGCTATTCTTTTCCACATCACTTATTTGGGAACATTTTTTTTCAGATGTGCAACCTCAACATAAATCTGAATCAAACTTGCTCTCTGTTGCAATGATTTATTTATTACTCCAATTACAAATTAGTTGGGATGCGTTTAAAATGTAAATAAAACTAGAATGCAATGATCTGCAAAGTACATAAAACAATATCTTAGTTTCAGCAGATCATAAACATCATATCAGATGCTGAAACAGACATTTTGGGTGAATTCCAATTCCCCCCTTAGCCCTAGACCTTGGCCGTAATCCTTCGTTTTGTGCGTTCATGTGATGGGGTAGTGGTGTCCCGATTCTAGTTCAGACTGAGGGGGAAGTGGTAGGGCTATCTGGCGCTCGAAACAGAGATTTTCCAGGTCCACACTAGACAACGAGTGGTACGATATTACCTACCATTTCATGTGAAATACGGACAAAATGGTGAGGAAATTGGCAGCAGCAGCCAAAGAAACGCACAAATATGAGTATTTTTTGTAAAAGAAATATGAAAATTGCTATTTTAAGGTAGCTTTAATGTTTTATCACAAATGTGAAAAAATTGCTTGTTACAAAATGCATCTGCTCATGTCTGTCACGTAATGTTAATGTTAAAGGATAACTTTCCTTTTTTTTTCAACCTGGACCTATTTCTAGGAGTTTATACGTGCATTTACTCACTGGTAAAATTTCTGTATCACTTTGACTCCTTCAGAAGATATTACGATGAGTCTCCCTTCGGCGTACATCCATATAATGGCAGAGACGGGGCAGCCTCTCTACAGTATGAGGCATTATCTGCAGCAAAACTCAATTTTCAACAATACTTTAAGATGAATGAACAAATGAACAAGTACTTTTCCTGTGAGTCCAGATTTAGCTTTCCGTTAGTTATCAGGGTGTTCTACACACTTTTTAGGCCGCACTTTCATAGTACAGCTGAGAAGAGCAGCTACCTACCCAGATAACAACAAAATTGCAATTTGTGAAACTCTGAACTCACCAGACAAAAGTACTCGTTTGTTCATTTTACTTAAAGCATTGATACAATGAAGGAGTTTTGCTGCAGATAATGTCTTATAGATGGGCTGCCCCGCCTCTGCCATCATATGGATGTACACCGAAGGGTGACTCATCACAATATCTTCCTAAAGAGTCAAATTGATACAGAAATGTTACCGGTGAGTGAATGCACGTATAAACTCCTAGAAATAAGGTCCAGGTTGAAAAAAATGAAAGTTATCCTTTAAGCTTGAGTCAAAGACGTTTTCTTTTCATTTAATTTTTAGGCTTTTTGGCAAAAAGCCGAAAAAATTATCCAATCACCCAGGAAAGGGAGATTATTGCTGCTGCAAACGGCATTGTGAACTCTTCCTGGAAACAGCCATGATTTCAGTTTACTGCACCATGGACGACTGTTGGTGACGTTTGAGGATTTTGAAGGGTTGTCCCATTTCTTAGGGGAATCATTCCAAGAGGAAGGGCTAGGGGTAGGCATAGGGATGAAAATAGGAATTGGGCCAAAATCTCAGAGTAATCTGAAAGCTGTAGTTTAATCCAATTCACTATAGTCCATGAACTAATTCAAAACAAATCGATCCACTTAAGTCTAATTTATAACTGTGTTCATAGAAGAAATAATTTAGGAACTAAAGAAACCAACAGATTGCATCAAATCATCTTGACTGTCCAATTTCTTGGGAGAACAATTCAATCCCTAGCACTTGACACTCTGGCCAAGGGAAGGGCTAGGGGTAGGGATCAAAACAGAAATTGGAATTGAGCGTTTATCCTTTTATGGAAAATATGAGCTGATTGTAAATCTGATGGCAGATACACATCTGTAAAAAGTAGTTCCAGGATGGACTTTTGCTTTTATGATGCTCCAAATGTTTTCTGTTGGCAAAAGGTCTGGACGGCAGGCAGGCCAGTTCAGCACCTGGACTCTTCTCCAGTTTTCAGCTATGTTTATCACAGTGCGTAGAGAATAAAAGACCCATATACAGGGTGAAGAAGCTCAAGGCAGGTGGATATAAGAATAGATGGTTTATTGGTGAAACAACAGGCGCTGCACAGCGGGATGTGTTTGACTGAAGACTAAAAAAGGCAGAAACCAAAACTAAGTAGACCAAAGAACACAAGGGACAAGAACATTAGGAAAATACAATGACGAGCTGGCAGAGAATAAAGGCTGCAAGGGGTATATCTGCACAGAGGAAGCAATAATGGAACAAGAAGCAGGTGAAGCACATTAGCAAATGAAACCAGGTCCGTGGAGAAGACACGAAAAACAGATTTTAATACAAAAGGAGGCAAACTCTACTAAAAGAAATTGAAAACAAATAATTAAAAGACAGATTTCAACAGAAATCCAACAAGAAACAAACTGTTGTGACCCAACTCAGCTAAGGGACAAGGACGAACATAAAACAATCCCACAGCACAATTTTAAGTGAGAGAACAACTGATTTTATTGACACAGACAGTGTTAGAACAAAAAATGTCAAAGAACTAAGGTTGCTGGGGTTAGTAGTGCTGCTCAAACAAAAAGAAAACGCATTAATATCAGCCAGACCACTGAATCAGTAACTTATAGAAAAAACCTTTCCTTATACACACCAGAGTCTAAATCCATCCCAGCTCCAAACTACCAAAAACTAATGATCCTCACGTTTAACCCAGGAAAGGGCTACAATACAGAAAATACCAGAAAGGCTTTCAAAACTATCAAACTAAGACTTCCAACACCGGACTACTAAACAAATATAACTGAATAGTTTTAAAGCCACTGGAAAATAATCACCAAAACAACCAAAACTATCACTAAAACTATCCAAAGCTATCTAATAGGCATGCCAGAGTCACACAGTCCAAACGTCCAAATATAAGTGGAGGATAGACTGTTCGTTGGCCTCATGATGAATGACAGCAATGGCGCTCCCAAGAGGAGGCCAGGGCCCCCCTGAACAAAAACCCACCTTACTGGTCACCCCAGCAACAATATTTTTTTCATATATATATCAACATTTATGTACTTTTAACATTGTGCAGCATGCTTTGTTTATATCTGAATGTCAAAATCTTTATAAGCTAATAAAAATAAAATCCCCCCCCCCCCCCTTCTAAATAAAAAATATTACACTAGGCCTACCATTTTCTGCCATTGGTGATTTGCCATAGTCATTTACATTTTGGATGCAAAATGTAAATGCATCCAGGAAGCTGCCACCCAGCAGACCTGCCCCAACCAGTTTCTAATACCCCTTTCACATCAGCATCCCAAAGGTTGTTACATAATCCGCAAGAAGTGAGAACTTTTTTCTTGTTCTCAGGGCCACAAGAACAAAAATACGTCATCTTGTTTTCACGGATGTGACACGGCTTGCGACTTGTTCTCGACCCCTCGGCCAAGGAGAACTTTATTCTCGGGAGCTCCGAAAAGTATTGCGTGGTTGGTCGGACATTTGAGGGCGGCGGGGTTAACAGAGACGCTTCTGTATTTCCACAGATGCAACGTTGAACGGATAGTTTTAATGAACAGCTGATCGAGGAGGTGGGAAAGTACGAAAATGTAAACCCACATCGCATTTAAAAAAGTTTATAGTAAATAAATCACTGGATGACCATCGTCACCCCCTCCTCCCCCTGCGCAAGCCCAGTCACAGAGCTTCTTGTGGAGGATGTAATGACTTGACAAAAACTAACTTTTTTCTTGTTCTTGCAGCCTTGAGGGCAAGAACAAAGTTCTTACTTTTCGTGGTATGTAATAGGGCTGTCACAAACAAGTATTTTGACAATCGATTAATCACCGACTATTTTGTCGATTAGTCGACTAATTGGATCATGCAAAAAATTGCAGCATAAATTTACAGTACCAGTCAAAAGTTTGGACACTTTCTTATTGAATCCAATGGGGAAAAAATGTGACCACATTTTTAACTGGTAGCTTGTGTTTATTTATGTCTATAAACTATTTAAGAAAAGCTGACCAGACAGAAAAACAGTCAAGGCAGTGGAATGTAAAGCTGCAATTTTGAGAGGAAAAGCAAAGCTTATAAACAATAAACGATTAGTCGATTATAAAATAGTCACAGAATATTTTGATAGTCAACGGTTACTCGATTAGTTGATTAATCGACGAATTGTTGCAGCCCTAGTACGTAACAAGCTTTAGCCCGGCCCTCTCTGCGCCGACACCACACTACCCCAGTTTGATTTGTTCACATTACAACTGAGGGCAATTGAGGCCGTCTTCAGCTATGCTTTTCAGTGTGAGTGAGGTCGTCATAGTGAAGTTTTGTAAGTCATTTGTTTGCGAAACACACACACTGAATCACAATGGAGGGAGTCGAGCTCGTGATTTACCTGCTGCTCATTTCATCAACTCCATTGACCACGGTGTTATGGGGGTGCGCAGCCAGTAGATGTGTGGAGAACACCCCTAATAACTACAGCAAGCCAAATCTGAACTCAATAGTACTCATTGGCTCGTTCATTTGTCTCAAAGTATTGGTGAAATTAGGGAGTTGTGTTGCAGAGGCCCGTTCATTCTGACCCCCTCGCTGCCATTATATGGATATCATGTGGAAATGTGTGGATCTATGACTAATCTAAATATTGTCCAAACGAGTCAGAGTGATACTGAAATGTCACTGGTGAGTAAATGCACATTGAAATTCTTAGAAATAAGGTTGAAAAAAACAAAAAGTTATCCTTTAATAACCCTTATCCACCCTGCTATTTTCCATGGCCACCCCTAAAAAAACCTGCAGGTGCCCCTAATTGACAGCTGGGTCTTTTTATGTCCTGGGACCCATCAGCTCCAACGGAAATTGGATGAGAGGGCAGCCAACCAGGGTGAAGGCGTGTCAGGTCACAGCCAATCCCAGTCAGGAGCCAGCGACAGTAGATTTGCATGTGAAATAGGAAGAGTTGTTTGTCGAACATGCAGCGGCTGTAACACAAACCAAAAGGCTTTCAAACCCTGACAATGCTGTTGTGATGGATGCAGTATGTGGTTTCACATCAACCTTCAGCAGACAGTTATTTCAGGAAATGTTCCTGAGTCCATGTAGTGATTTTCAGTAAACACTCTGATGTTAATGCAGAGCTCCCTGAGGACTCAGAGATCAAAAACATCCCGTTTTTACCCTCTACTTTCTTCCCTGAGCTCAGGGATTCATCCTGATTCCCTGAAACCTTTGATGATATTATACACTGTAAATGGTGGGATCTTCAAAATCTTCCCAATTTTAAATTTAGGAACATTTTTCTGAATTTTTTTCCCCCAATTTTTAGACCCAGTTTATCTCAGATTTGTGTCCATCTTTACATCTGAGAGACTCTGCCTCTCTGAAATACTCCTTTTATCCTACAGACCTGTTGCCAATTACAGTAATGTTATTAGTTGTCAAATGCTCTTCCAGTTGTTTTTTATTTGCACCATTTACTTTCCAAGTCTTTTGTTGCTCCTGTTCCATCTTTTTTTTAGGTGTGTTGCTGCCACAAAATGATTAAATGTCTCAGTTTCCACATCTAACATCTTTATGTTCTACGGTGGATAAAACATGAATTAATGAAATTAGCAAATCATCTCATTCTGTTTTAATTGACGTATTACACTGTGCCACAACGTCTTTGGAATCTGAGTTGTATAAGATGGCTAAAAAAGAAAATAATGGCTGTTGTAATGGTCCAGTTTAAGTCCAGACCTTAACCTGATTGAAATGTTGTGATAGGACCTTCAGAGAGCTGCAAACAGAATTGAGCTGAAGCAACGTTTTAAAGAAGAGTGGACCAAAATTCTTCCACAAGCATATGAAAGAGTGATATTTTCTGTCAGCTCAGGCCTGGATAAAGACTTTCTGTGGGGCTGTACTTTGTTTTGCTGGTAGAAGACGAAGGCGTCGGGGTCAGACAATGTCACAGAGATGCACTTTTTAGTTCCCTTTAACAGTCCAAAATACTAAAAGCAATAGAAAATTCACATAGTTCCCCCTTGAGCAACCATCATGCTCCCGCCATCCCCCACCATCGCCTCTGTTTCCCCACCCCCCCTTCGCCCATATAAGGATGAGTAATGTGAGCAACATGCGCAACCACTGGAGGAATATATTATCCCCTCCGGCCGGGTGGCAGTGATGAATGTCCGGGATGAACTCGCTGCACAGTCACCGAGGCAGCTCCGCACACTCCAGAGACCTCAGAGAGACTAAAAGCAGTTGGATCCTTTAGTTTTTAAGTGCACTTCTCTCTGACAGGATGGGGACACTCAGACCACCTCTGCTTCCTCATCCTGTTGTCATGGCAACTTTAAAGCAGAGTTTAAGAAAAGCATTGCATTAAATCTTAGATACAAATCAACAGGTGGCTTCCTGGAGGAAACATGAAACATGAATTTACAACTAGGGATCGATCAATAGAGGGCCAATACCAATATTTTCTCATTAGCTTCAACTGATACAACCTGCTGATATTTGGGAACGATACTGCATTGGAACCCAAAATTAAAATAATCCCAGTAGAGCTGAAAGATATATCGTTATCATATCTATATCGAGATATGGACATCCAAGATATTAATATCGCAAAAGCAACTATGTAAAGATAAAGATTTCTCCTGCGCTTGTCCTGCATGTAAAGCTCCGGAAGTCACAAACAAAACTGCACTTTCCACCAAAGTGCTTGGTTTTCAACGAACCCATAGTCATATCGTATAGTAACGATATTGAAATGTCAGGTAGAATATCGAGATATGAAATTTTGTCCATATCTGTCAGCCCTAAATCCCAGTCAACATGTAAAGAAGTCCTCAAAATTGTTCATACTCTCTAATTAAAGAAAAGACTAATTTCACAATAGTAATAACTAGAAACTAAAAAAAACAAAAAAAAAACGAATACAAAATTATAATTTAGTGAAATAAGATATTATTTTTTAATTGTGGTTGGAAATAATAATTGACAAAACAAACAAAGCTGACTCAGACACATTAGAGCACTTTCCCCTTGAACAGTGGGCCAAAATACCTGTCAACAGGTGTAGAGTCTTTTTGAACATTAGAGAAAACAACTGATTGCAGTGATTGCCTCAAAGTATTGCTCAACAAAATTTTAGTTTGGGAGCCCCATTTTGTTTGTTTACTTGTTTTAATTTTTTGGGTGTTTGTTTATAATATTTCTTTTGAATCACAATTCAAAATCAATGTCACGATTTTCATAGAATTTTTATTTATCACTTTTGTCAATTTTATCTTATTTCACTGACAGTTGATTTTTTTTCACTTCTTTAATTGGAGGGCATTAATAATTTTGAGGATGACTGTATATATAGGCCCCATCTGGGATATGCTGGGGGTAGACAGGCAACATGTGGGCATGGGCTCAAACTGGGTGTTTTGTGTAGGGTACCATCTGGGCATGGGGTTAAACCAAGCGTTTTGTGTCGGGTACCATCTGGGCATGGGCTCAAACTGGGCGTTTTGTGTAGGTTCCATCTGGGCATGGGCTCAAACTGGGCGTTTTGTGTGGGTTCCATCTGGACATGGGTTCAATTTGGGCGTTTTGTGTAGGGTACCATCGGGGCATGGGCTCAAACTGGGCATTTTATGTAAGGATCATCTAGGCATGAGCTCAAACTGGGTGTTTTGTGTAGGGTACCATCTGGGCATGGGCACAGACTGGACTTTATGTATGGGGCCCACTTGGGTTTCTCACATTACAACACCAATATGGGCTTTTAAAGTGGGGCCATTATGTAATTCACGGACAATCCTAAACGGGGCCCATTTTTTTGCCCATTTCCAACCTTTATGGGCCCCACATGAAAATGTTGGCTGAGACACAAAGGAAACTTAATTTTAAAACTCTTTTAAGAAAAAAAAAAGGAATGATTAAAAAAAAAAGAAACAAAGCGCTTCAAATAAATATATGAAAAAAAGTGCACTTGTGTAGTATCAAAATGAAACATTAAACATAGATACCTGTCTGTAAATTATGCTGAGTGGGGGCATCGGCCAACACACCCAATGTATTGGTCGATGCTGATACCAGCAAAAAAAAACGCAAATACCGGCCTTAAATATCGGCCTTTCCTAATTTACAACTAAGTGGGATTCTCAGTCGAAACCCCCACCCCTTTATCCTTCTATCCGTCTCTGGACACCCTCATCCACTCCAACAGAGATGGGCGGGTTGATGTAGAGCCATGGAATAGTTTTTGTCTGCGCCCGTAGAGGCCTGCAGCCACCATCAGATGCCTATCTGTTAGACACTATGACAACTTAATGGTGCTGCTCTTGTTTTATGTCATCTGCCCCTTCAAGGTTGTTACTGCCGCCCACGCTGTTCAACGGAGCCTCTGCTAATGAGGAACTGAATGACAAACAGGAAGTTATTGACACCACCCTGCTGCCCAGCCTCCGCAATTAACAGTCCGGTTTTTTAATCAGCGTACTTTGCCCAGCAGTGGTTAAAACCCCCAGATTCTGCCCAGGCTCAGCATCAGGACCTCCTCTTTCCTCCCTTCCTGTCTTGGTTACAGGTGAGGAGTTGTGAAATAGATGCAGAGGCATTATCAAACCTGAGGCTCCCACTCAGACTACAGCAGAGATTAATAACCTCTCACTGTGGGTTGCTTCCTCTCCTCTGCTTCACTGTTTTCTTCTGCGGAGGAGGAGAATGATGCACTCCTCTCCCCTCATGCCGGCTGTGGTGCTTTGTGCTGAGCCTGCTGAGGTGCAACACATAAATACAGCCAGCTTTCCATTTACGCACCATTCGCGGCACAGCCGACAGCAGCAGCAAAAAAGACCTGTAGTCCCCGTAGAGCACAGGGCATCCTCTTTAAGCCAATCACACAGAGCAGGCATAGTTATTTACCCCTAGAATGAAGCACCAGATATAGTTTGGCCCTATTTAATAAATCAAATAAAATGTAATTAGATTGCACAAATAATATGAGCAAACAGATACTGGTTGAGTGATAAATTAGGGTAATATTTTCCATTAATATTTAAGGTCATGCAGGAAAATGAGTCACAAATACATGAATGAAAAACACTAAATAGTACCTGAAGTGAAATTATAAGGGAAAACATGATTGAATGAATATCTGCATGAATCGTTTTACATATTTTTACATATTGCTCTCTGTTCATGCACACAGTGGTTTTATTTCCATGAGGAATGACAGCTTGTATATAATTATAAATGTACAGTATTGGTGCCAGAGAGGTGACAAAGTATGATGTGAAGCCAGTAAGATTACTTCTTGCTTGTTTAATTAGCTTTGATCTGATGCATGGAAGGTTAAAACATCATCAGAAGTTACTTTTTCCCTGTAGTTAACTCCAGATGATTATATTTTTGCAGCAGATGTGTTTTTCCTCAATGAGGTCAGCAGGGTGACTCTCACAAGAAGTGAGAGTCCACACATCCACACTATGGTGGAAACACTGCGTTATGGAGATTATTACTGCAGTTAACAGTGTAGACAAGTTTTACTGTTAGATTTATAAACAGGTAACAGGAAGTTAGGTAGAGACACAGTAGTTATTAGGGATGCATGATACTGGATTTTTGGCCAACATCCGATACGCTGATATTTTACAACTCAGAATATCGATATTGATAATAAAGCTGAAAATGATGTGATATTCATTGCTTGTGTAAATTAGAAAAATACTAATGCTGTATTTGCTGCAGCTCCAGTAGTTGTTGGAGACGTCATAATGTTGTACAGTGGGCATGGCCTTATGTTGTTCCCATGCCCCACAGATAAAAAACAAACAAACGAACAAAAAAATACAGTTTTCCGCGGGTTTATCACCAAACAGCGCCAGTTATAATTGGTTAATTGGTTGAAATCCAGGTGTTATCAATATCGGGCCGGTAATGACGTGCATCTTTCATAATTACAGAAATTAATAAATGGATAGACATTGAATTCACATGGGATACTAGCAGTAATAGGACTGCTGGTATTGGGTTGGACTCCTTTTCCCCTCAGAGCTGCCTTAATTTTTAATGCTACTCTGCTAGCACGATGCATCTTCACTGGTCTCGGAAATGTCAAAAATTCGGAACTACCTCTTCAAGCCTGTGTCTTTTAAGTTGAAAAAGGTAGGGAAATGGAGCTTCCTGTGGTGGTTACTGAGGCCCAGACTATGGAGAGGGTTTCAATCCATTGCTGCCCCCACCTAAAGTGAGGCCCCAAGTGAAGGGTCCAAATGAAGCCCTCCACCCCCACCCCCCCACCCCCAGCCATAACATCTAGGTCACCGTCCGGAACCTCTAAAATTAAATGAATATAGACTAGACTTGGGCAATATGTATATTTTCAATAGATATTACTGTCCATAGACTTGTAGTCAAGACTGCCTAAACCGAAACACCACCAAGACCAGAGAGTATCAAGACCAAAACAGACCAAGTCAAGACCAAGACTAGTTCAGCTCAAGACCAAGACCAAGACCAAAAAAATTATATATTTTTTTGCAATTTTTCATGACTTATAATAAAAATAATGGATTTACTGGTACTACCCAGAAAATTAGAATATCCTGAAAAAGTTAATGTATTTCTATAATTCAGCTTAAAAGGTGGAATTTACATATTGTTTAGACTAATAATATGTGAACCAATATATTTCAAGCTTTTATTTGTTTGGATGTTGCTGATTAGGACTTGCAGCTTAAGAAAACCTAAAACTCAAAAATTAGAATATTGCATGAAATCAATTAAAGAAGAACTTTAAATATAAGAAAGTTGGGCCTCCTAGAGTAAAGTTTTGCATCTGTACTTAGTACTGGGTTGGGGCCCTTTTTGCTTGAAAGACTGCCTTAACCCGGCATGGCATGGATGCTACCAGCTTCTGGCATATCTCAGGTGTTATGGAAGACCAACATGCTTCAATCACAGCCTTGAGCTCTTCTTTATTGTTTGGTCTCTTCCCGTTCAGCTTTTTTTTGGCAATGCCCCACGTGTTTTTAATGGGATTCAGGTCAGGTGAGTTTGCGGGTCAATCAAGAGTGGTTGTTGAACCAAGATTTTGTACTTTTGGCAATGTGGGCAGGTGCCAAGTCTTGCTGGAGGATGGAGTCTGCATCCCCATACAGCTGGTCTGCTGAAGCAAGCATGAAGTGCTCCAAAATGTCCTGGTAGACGGCTGCATTTATGCTGGACTTAATGAAACTCACAGGTCCATTCCTTATGAAGTCCTCCACACTCTTGAATGGCTCTTTCCTGACCATCTTCTCCAGGCTGCTGTCAGCCCTCTGGCTTGTACACCGTTTTCTTCTACACTTCTTCCTTCCACTTAACTGTCCATTAATGTGCTCTGAGACAGCACTCTGAGAACATCCAGCTTCTTTTGCTATCACTTTTTGGGTCTTTCCCATCTTGTGCAGAGAGTCAATGATGGTTTTCTGCACAACTGTCAGATCAGCAGTCTTCCCCATGATTGTGAATTCTTCTAAACCTTTTTAAAGGCTCGGGGCACTTATAGAGGTGTTTTGGATTACTTCCCCGATTAGAATGTGACACTCTGAACCTACAATACTGGAGCTTTTCAACGTATTCTAATTTTTTGAGTTTTAGAATTTGAGGTTTTCTAAAGCTGCAAGTCCTAATCAGCAACATCCAAACAAACAAAAGCTTGAAATATATTGATACACATATTATTTGTCTAAACAATATGTAAATTGCACCTTTAAAGTTGAATTACAGAAATACATTAACTTTTTCAGGATATTCTAATTTTTTGGGTAGTACCTTTATACCACACTTTTCAAGGCACTCACACTCACACATTGGATCCATTATTCATTCACTCCTCATTCATACTTGGTGATGGTAAGCTATGTATGTAGCCACAGCTGCCCTTGGGCAGACTGACGGGAGCGTGGGAGCCATTTCGCGTCTGCTGCCCCTCCAAACACCACCGCAACATTCATACACATTCATACACAATTGGTTCCCCCACTGGAGGCAAGTGGGGTTAGTGTCTTGCCCAAGGACACATCAACAGAGGCTGGGGTATCGGGATTTAAACTGTCAATCCTTCAATCATTGGCCGACCAACTCTACCACCTGAGCTACTGCCAAGTTGTAGAACCTAACGCCATACCGGGTTCAGCTGCTTAGAATAAAAATGAGATTGTATTATTTGGTACTTGATTGGTACTTGAAGAGGGTGTATAATGATATAAGAAAAAAATTGTGCCTGCACGAGATTTTATAGGTTACAAATCCCTTCGAGAAAACTCGGCCAGTCTAAGACATTGCGGGACTGAGAGACCCAAGACCGAGACCAACACCAACACCAAAGACTGCCAAGGCCGTGACAAGACCAAGGCCGCGAAAAAGTACAAATCTATCAGTCCAACAAATGACGATGGGCGATATATTTTCGCACAGGTACCGCACGTGACACAAAAAAGTCCAATGTAATTTTGCACCATTCTATTTTTAGTTTTCAGACATTCTGTATTAGATAATGTTGGAGTATTTTTGTGAAAGGTGATATATAGAGATGGATTGATGAAGCATTTGAGAAAATATGGGCTCTTGAAGGAAAAAATGTCCACATCATCTTGAAGAGGTTCCTTGAAACCCAAACAGCTCATAGCAGAGGAACGTCTAGCAGTTTATAAAGGAAAACAGGCAGTTAGACAGAATAAAGGCAAGAATATTATATTGTCAGGACAACCTATAATGTTTACCATGAGGCTAAAACTAGTAGCTAAAGCTAGCATTTAAAAGTTCTCGTGAGGTGGATCATGTCTGTTTTCCTGCTGCACACTGACACAACCAAAACAGCAAAAAGTGATTGATTTAGTGTTGAAATATGGTCAGTCTGAAGAATTGAATCAACATTTTCTGACATTGAAAGATACATTGAAAGTGCTTGCTATGATCAACATTGAAATAATGTTGAATATCCAATCAATTCTGACACTGAATCAACATTGATTCAACTACGTTAAGATCAACATTGAAATTACGTTGAATTTCCAATCAATTCTAAGAATGAATCAACACTGATTCAACTAAGACTTTGCTTCACGTGCTGCCAGGGGGCCACAGTGAGGTCACGACACTCACCCACCTATCAGTGCTAAGATGTAATACTTTTTTTTCATGCAATGAACCATCAAATGGAGGCCGTCCTGGTAACCTGAGGCCCCACGCAGCCTGCATGATCTGAGTGTATCTAGGGGCAGTGCTGTTTGACTCTGGGGAACCCTCTCACACGAGCGATTGACTGCAGCCAGGAAGCCAGCAGCCATCTGGCACCTCTGCATCAGCAATGGATTGGGCGTGAGAGATCGAGGGCAACAGCTGACCCGCTTGACCATCCAGCATGGGGCAGATGGGGCAGGATAGGCACAGATGACTCAGAGCTCAAACCCGGACCCACGATGCATTTTCATCATCTATTTGACCCAGTACTCACAGATGCTACTTTTTCTGTTTGGTGCAGTAAAGACCTGAATAGCTTTTAACATTTCTAGAACATTGATTTGGCTTTCTTCTTACCTATACCGTTACTCCCAAGTAAGACAATAAGTAAAATTTTCTTTTAGTCTTTTCCATCCAAACCACAGCATAGCTTTGGATGAACTGCCAAAATTCAACCCCCTATCATCCAAGAGGTTTTCCATGAGTGCTCATCTTTTATTGACACACTTTTCCATTAATTCCCTCAAACTTATCTGATATCTACTGCTCTTATCTCTGTAGTTTGACTCATGTATAATTCTTGTCTTTCACTCTAGAGATTTTTCTCAACCATGTCCAGATTTAGTTTTAATGTTTGGGGACTAGTGGGAACGAGTGTAGTTATTAGTCATCACTAAATTACCAAAGGCAGTTCTTAATATTCAATGAAATTTCAAATGAAAGATATTAATCATGGGGCACCACCGGGAAACTAAAAACTAAACTTTGATTCCACTTAAGGTTTATTGGTATTTGTGTGGCAATACAAACAATGAGTTAAATGTCTAAATCGAATCTTGGTCAAATCCAACTCCCCACTATTTTACTGGGGGCCATGGTAATGAAATCTGGAATAAATATCGTATCTGTTTGATCATGTGTCTCTGAGATCTTCACTTTATCAGAAAAGAAAAGGCTCTTTTGAGATCTGAAGATAGGAGCAGAATATAAGTTAGACAAAAACATCTTTAAAATGTGCTGATCATGTTCAATTTTTCATCTGGCCTCTATAATTCAGCTCAGAGATCAGTGGTATCAGAGGTTCCACAGGGATTGAACAGGACATTTCCAGACAGCTGAGGCCATCAGTAGAGCATCAGTCATTTCCACTAACTGCTTTTCTGAGCTACCATTTCATTTAAATACTTCTAACAAGCGTTTTCTGTACCGATGGGCTTTTAATTTATTCCCAGAGGCTTTATAAAGACTTTGGGAATAAAAGGGTAGGCTGGATATAGATCTTTAGATGGATAAAATGTTCGGCCTGAATAGTTTCTTAGAATTAAAGTGAAATTTTACCTTTAAAAGAAGCAGCAAACTTCAAAACCTGAGGTACGCAGCTTGTAAGTGATAATCAGATCTCACATGGAGCTGTTAAACAAGGAAGGAAAAAAGTCTGAGAAACAGAAATGTGTGAGAAATAACAGCCATAGAGATGTGAACCAGTGTGAGTATTGGAGATGTGTTCAAAACCGGCTTAAAATACCAGTAGCTGACTGCTTCCAGGTAACAGTGTTAGACACATTAAAAGCTCTTTTACTGCCAAAAGCTAGAATGTTTGAAGATAATTTGGCATCACAGTGTAGGAGTGATGAACTCTGTCACTTAATTAGATACGCACACAATTAATCAGCCAATCACATGGCAGCGACTGTTTAGTCATGCAGACTTGGTCAAGATGAGTTCCTGAAGTTCAAGCTAAACATAAGAATGAGGAAAAAGGGGGATTGGCTCAGGTCCTGCGTCTACCAATACTGCCATGCTATAGGGCTGTGGTTGGTCCGCACAAATTACAGAAGTGGCTTTCATAGTAGATTTTTGTTTGAAACATGAACAAATTTTATGAGGAATGTCTTTTTTTATTTATCAAAAGGGACGTACAGCAGCTGTATCACCTGCTTTTAAAGTCCTGAGAGCTGAAATAATGATAGTGTGCATCTGACTCCTATGAAATGGGATGCTCTGAGCACAGTTTTCTTTTTAATTACATGAAACATGAATACAGCATATGTACAGCATAGACACAGTAGACATTGTTGCAGCGTTAGGTATTCCTGATGTCCCTTAATGTTACATGTAGTACCACCCTTTGACAGACGAGACTATTGAGAGAGATCGACTATGGGTATGTCAGTAAGAATAGGATATGAGGGTGGAAGGATAAATAAAAATGGCTAAAGTCACCAACATGGTTGTGCTGTGTGTATTTATGAATATCCTGTGTTCTCAAATATTCCAGACATCTCATCAAATCCCTACACTCTCCTTCCCACCGAGTTCAGTTGCCGTAGCTCGACGTCATCGGCAAGCGCAGGCCCCCGAGCCTATCTGGTACCTACATCTGTACTCGCAAAGTGGTCCTGTGATTGTTGTTCATTTAAAACAAAATAACTGACAAATAAAAGTTGACAAGGACGTCTTATTAATGGGGATGTTCGATATTGGCTTAATTTCCGTTATCAACCGATATTGATATATGCAGACAAGTGTGAGGTTGTATCTCTCATATTTTAAGAAATACAGCTATATTCTGCTCCGAGAGCAAAGATCCTGAAATAGCCTTAACTCAGCCAGAGGAGTTCATTTTGGACATCTGGCTGCCAGATATCAGATACTAGCAGATATTATCCAACATGTGGCTAATTATAATGTTTCTGACCTCTTGGTAATGAAGGGTAGGGTCACATGGACACTTTTGTCATGATTAAAACGTTCTCAAGTCCAGAAAAGGAATTGGATCCGTATTTTTAGTGCAATGTGACCGTGCCAAAAGTCAAGTCAAGTCAAGTCACGTCACATTTATTTATAGAGCACATTTAAAAAACAACCTCAGTTGACCAAAGTGCTGTACAGAATAAAAGAAAAAAATCAGAAAAAAAAACACAATCGCATAAACAGATAAAACCAAAGATACAAAAATATAAAATATAAATATAGATGTGACACTCAAACTGGGTGGAAAGCCAGTGAAAATAAATGAGTTTTCAGCAGTGATTGTAAATGATCAACGGACTGTGCAGACTTGATGGGTAGGGGCAGGCTGTTCCAAAACCAAGGAGCAGCAACAGAAAAAGCCCTATCACCTCTTCCTTTTAGCCTGCTTCTAGGGACTGTCAAGAGCATCTGGTTTGTTGACCTCAGTGCTCTGACTGGGCTGTAAGTGTTCAGAAGTTCCACGATCAGTACCATTAAGACTCTTAAAAACAAGTAGTAAAATCTAAAACTGAATCCTAAACTGCACTGACAACCAGTGTAAAGAAACAAGCACCGGAACAGTTGTCAGAACGGAACGGTTGGAAGAGGCCATGGTTTTGGATCTCTGACAGCAGTTGTTTGTCTCTTGTCTCCCTGCCGACACGTCTCCCGAAGTAGACATCCCTCATGTACACCGAGTAATGAGACACACAGGACATGTTTCCTGGAACTTCATGCTGGCTCTCTCTCGGTCAGCATGCTCGACGCATGTACGTGTATAGATTGTCTATTAGTGACAGACATCGCACTCGAACAGGTGGTGACATCACCAGCTGGACTAGAGTTTTGCCGTCTCTTTCTACTTGTCTCAGGGCGTGACGACGATGGTTTTGTCCTCAAAACATTTCAGAGAGCAACCATGAGACCGCGCAGAGTTGTTGGACCCCTGCTGCGAGAATCCAGATTGTTCGAAACTTGTTCGTTTGAGGAAACTCATGAGACCGTGCCCTTAACCAACAACTTGAAACCAGACATATAAGCAGCTTCAAAGAAGTCAGTCTGTAGCAGCAGCAGCTGCACTGTAGTCACATGACTCTGAATGCTGGAATATGAAGTTCTTCCACGATAACAGGGATTTTTCTACATGCTTGAGTGGTGCTAATGCAACAAAATTTTGCAAGATCTTGTTGTTTCATTACAAAATTTTGTTAATAAAATTACTGATCCAAAAAAACTAAACAATATTCTATGATATCACATTTTAATGCCTATATTGGCCGGTAATATTGGTAGGCTCATAATATCAGACATCCCTACTTATTAGTGTTGTTAACAACATTTTTCATCTGTATTTTGAGCTTGAGACAGGACAGTTATGCAACTTCAGTAAAGAAGTATCAACATTTTAGAAAAAACTAAATCAGCAACAGTCGTCCTCACAATTATTCCCATCTTCCAATTGAATAAGAAAAAAATAATGATATAAGTTGAAATTGAAAAAAAGTAACAATACATCAAATTATATATATATATATATATATATATATATATATATATATATATATATATATATATATATATATAAACATGCCATTGATTTTGAATTGTGGTTCAACATAAATGTTAAAAACAAATAAGCAAAAAATACAACAAGTAAACAAGCATGATGGGACTGACAGGTATTTTGGTCCACTGTTCATGAGAAAATGCTCTAATGCGTCTAGGAGAGTTTTGTTTATTTGTCATTTAAATTATTTTTTCAACTACAATTCAAAAGTAATATTTTATTTCACAAAATTATAATTTCTTAAATTTCTATGTATTACTTTTAAAAAAAATTCCTTGTTATTTGAATTACTATTGTGGATTTTGCATTTTCTTTAATTGTAGGGTATGAATAATTTTGAGGATAACTGTATATGCTACCAATCTCACTTTTCAGACCAAAATCTTCCTCAGCAGCAGCTTCCATCTTAAATCACACTGAAAGCTTTCCAAGCAGCCAGGTTTGCCGGTTATGGGGTCGTGGGTTCATACAGCTGTTGGTTCCAGGTAAACACAGCTTGTTATAGTGCAGGAATGGCTGTGCCACAGCACTGACGTTTCCTTTTCCCATCTGTTGCCTTAAAAAGAGTCAGTTAAAAAAAAAAAAACTACTCTGCAATAAAATTTTTGTATCAAATTTGTAGAGTTGTCAGAATTTCACGTTAAAGTCAACCCAGAGCTCCAGATGCTGCAGGCTGATTTATTGCAAACCTTGTTAAATAGACCTTTTTTCCCTCCATCTTATTTGATGCAAAGGACCAGTGTTATTTTATAATCACCACCTACGCATGTACTAATCACCCTGCTTAATCACGACTGGAGAGCTTCATAAACAAGGTATTCATCTGCCCTAATTGCCATTTTCCTCGATGCATTACACAAAGATTACATGGAGGAGGTGAAAGAGCAGACATAAGTAAAGATTACAGGAATAAGCCGTGAAATTCTCATCAGGGTCTGCAGGAAAAACTCAAATCATACCTTCAACACCACCTACGTTCCTGTAAGTGTTACAGTGTTAAAATGAGACCGAAGTGTTTGATCTTTTGATGAAAGGCACGACGCATTCAGAGGAACACTCCAGAAAATAACGCTTTTTCTATTTAAATAGAGATGACACAATATTTCCTTTGTCATCATAGACAAATAGACTTGTGCTCTCGAGGGACCAAAGTCAGATTTTCTCATCCAATTTTCTCCCTTGACTGGTTCTAAAAATCAGTCAAGGTTTTAAAATGGGTCTTTCCCTGCACGTTGCTAACACCCCAGGTCTGTATTCTCACAGTTAATGAGAAAACAAACTCATCAGTTACATCATCAAAAAGGTTTTGAAGAAAGCACATGGCTGATATCATATACTGTATAGTTATGGGTTCTTTCTACACTGTAAAAAAAACAAACTACACCTTTTTCATATTAACTTTTCTTTTAAATTGTTAGAGCAAATTGTTAGAAAAAAAAATAGATAACTCAAAATGGTTAGTTTATATACTGTATCACCTGTGCAATGAAATGAAATTCTTTAGTTGAGACAACTTTAGATGATTTGTGGTTCCATGAATGCATCTCAGGGCACCATGCAGGTAAAATGGTTGCAACACAGAAGTAAAATGCCTGATGGCACTGAAACATCAAAACTCTAAATGTGTTGGTTTGCAGATTTTATGATATTGCCCTGGAATGGTCATAGATTGCTAAGGGTCACAGATTTTGGTGTAACACCAGTCGTTTTGGGGGGCAGATGCTCAGTGAAAAATAAGGGCACTTAGTGCAGCAGGTGGAAATGCCAGTAGAGATGCTTCAATACAGATTCCAATACGTGTGCTGTGGGTTTCGGCAGATACTGAGTACTGATACTACTATGTTATCAAAAAATATATATTTCACCCACATGACTGTGATATTATTTTCATTATGGAAAATGTCTGGCTCAGGTTTAACCCTTTGTAAAACATAAATCAATTCAGCAAATTGAAGCCATTTATTTTTAAATGCAGTCTTGCTGGAGAGAAAATCCAGTATGAAATACTGCCACATCACCAACATGATCACTGGTTAGCTCCTTGTCTAACAGGTGACCAGTTCTTCTTCACCCCTCTAAACCATCAGCTGCACCACAGTTTTGTCTGAGTATTCTGGGATTCATCTCCCTCATCTTCCATGCTGGTAGATGTTCTGTTGCAGGAAGCACAGAGCTGCTTCCCTGCTGTAGCTTCCTAGAATACAATAATAGTTGTAATAATAGCCTTTTTTAAGATTTAATAATAGCCTTTTAAGGTAAATACAAGATTACTGCAAGTCTTGTAACACAGAAATATCTTATGGTTGGTACAACATAATATAATCAGCTAAAACAGCTTCATGCCTGATTTAGTAGCCAAACCACTTTGTGTTGTTAAAAGAAAATGTGGACAGTTTTTAAGATATTTCAATAAAATTACAGAAACAGTTCAACTTCTGAGATTTAAAAGGCCCTCAACAGTTAACATGACTCTGACCTTCCATCTTCATCTCTGTCCTTGCAGCTGGTGGTGGTTTCCAGAGCAGAGAGCTGCTCTCTGTAGCTCCCTTTCTTTTTCGCCTCTCCTTTCTAGGCATTATGTTGTAATTGGTAGCCAAATAAAAAGAGACCAACAGAATGAATAAGACTGCTTGGTTACATGACAACAAGGCACCATGCTAGTTTTTCTGCATTTGTCATTTGTCAAATAAATGACTGTAAGTGTTAATTATGTAGCCTGATGCAAACCTAGACAATACCCTCCTAAATATTCAGCTTAAGACTGCTGGTAGACTGACATGCTGTACCACTGACAAACTCTACCGATGGTCATAACGTCATATCTGTTATTGATTTTGGCTAGCGGCAGCTTGCTAAGCAGGTGAGCAGTCGGCTAATTTCTGCTTAGCTGTGCGGCTGTATGCAGCTACCTCGCCACAGAGGCAAATAAATCATAAATACAAGTTATAACTTGACAACAAAGGGCACATGAGGGGGCAAACAGCACATTCAACTCATTCATTTGTGTATTACCTGGCTGGTGGGGCATGGGAGGAGGAGAGTTGAGCTGCAGCTGCGCACTGTTGCTGCTTGTGTTCGCTGTGCACTTCAAGCTGAGCAAGGAAGTGAGATGCGGGTGGGAGGTGGGGCAAATATTAATTTTGGGACATTATTATCACACTCTTTAAAATGCTGAGCTTTTAAAGATAATCGTGTCAGCATAGGCCACATATGTTGTGAACCCCCCCCCCCCCCCCCCCCCCCCCCCCCCAAAAAAACCCACAAACTTTGAAAAGGGCATTTGCTAGGTCCAGAGGGCAAAGGGCAGGTGTTCCAGCACCACCTAGTGTCTACCTGTGCACGCCACTGTGTAACACCATCTTTGCTACTTGCACGATAGATATTTGTACACACAAATTGGACTCTGATCACCAAAATAAAATGGACCACCCTGTTATAGAGCTGTATGTGCTCAACCCAGAGTCTGATATGGAGTTTGAAGAAGTGTTGCAAAAAACAAGATTCTCAGATTCTGATCGATTCTAAAAATTTGTATCTAGTTAAATATTAATTAACAAGGGTATCGATACTTAACTGCATATGCCACCCCTGGGTGAAATTTAGCCTCCCCCCTGCAGTCCCCTGAGTTGAACAAGTGGGCAGAAGCGTTTTCTACCCGACACAGTTGTTCTCTGCAACTGGCAGCACTGACTTTAGCTTAGCTTAGCTTAGCTTAGCATAATTGCTGTAATCTGGCAGATCCAACAAGCATCACTTGGCAAAAGTGAACTAAACAATTTTTTTTCAGTTACTTTTCGTGACCCGCACATTCTGATTGAGTACAAACAAGAAGCCGGTCATACATTAAAAGACTTACTAGGCGGCATTCAATAAGGGAACTATACTGCTGAAGTACAGGCCAATCACAGGCGAAGCACCGCGGATAGTAGCAGAGGCAGCACACATGCGCAGCATCCCCAACTTCTGTAAACAGTGTTTCTACCGGATGTTGTTTGTTTCTTTGAAACAAACAATAAGATCTTGAACTGGATCCTACAAGAGACAGGAAGCCAGTAGAGGGAAGCCGGAACAAGGGTGATATGGTCCCGTTGCCTAGTTACATACAGAAGACAGGCCACTGTGTTCAGCTTCAACTGCTGTCAGTGCAGGAGATGTTCTCTGCTTCATAAACACCTGAAACTGCTGCTGGATGATCTGACCCTGCTCACAGTCACATATTGATGTCTTTTAATTCTAAAAACTAGTTCACCCTAG
The DNA here is from genome assembly GCA_023101725.1 of Atherinomorus stipes. Lineage (NCBI taxonomy): Eukaryota > Metazoa > Chordata > Actinopteri > Atheriniformes > Atherinidae > Atherinomorus > Atherinomorus stipes. The sequence continues at coordinate 44,633 of JALJCO010007737.1, read as the reverse complement.
CTAGTTTGTCTGTTCTGTTGTTTACTTCATTTGGTCTTAAAGGTAGAGTCCGAAGTCCCTCCAGCGTCTCTGTTTGCAAACAACAGTATTCAAACTTAGTGCTCCTACCTCTCAGGGCCGCCTCGTTCTAGCTAGCCTATTCAACTTCAAGCTTCTCCTTCAGAGCTCAGAAGCGGCTACAAGCCAAACTATTATTAACCCTGGTTTTCCAAACTGCATTATCTGAAGCTCTTACCTTTTCTTCGGTGCATCCATGGTGTTTTCCGTCTTTCTTTTTTTTCCTTCGAGAGTTCGAGTGACTGGCGTCTGCTCCAATCATGAGCATATTTCCACACAGCGTCATGCTCTTAGTTCTGTCATTGGCTGCCGATATAAACAGAAATCTCCACCCAGAAACGTCCCGACCAGACCAAAACAATACAAAAGAGCGAATTACAGGCAGGGGGAGAGAGAGTTGCGTTCAAACGCACCACGGCACGGGAGTAGAGGCCCAAAGGCGGAATTTGAGACGGATTTCACTTCCTCAAGTCTAACGTTTATTTTTAACGGGGGGAACTTCGGACTATACCTTTTAAGTATTGTGAGAAAAATGGACACTTGATCTTCAAAATTTATTTATTTTACATCTTTAAGGTCTTTTCTCATATTATTAATATATTTTTGTTGTGTTGTTTCAGATTGTTATTTTGGGGGTGTTTTTTTCTCCCCTTAATATCATCGAAAATAGTATCAAGTATCGACCACCATCTTTGGTATCGGTATTGAGAATAAATTTTTTGTATCATGATAACCTTGGCTTGAAGTACATGTGGTACTTCATAAGTAAGTAAAATAGCTAATAAGTCATAGGCTATTTGTTAGCATTGAACTAGGATATGGTTTTACTCACCATGGTGTTGGCTGTCCATGAGGCGCTTTTATTGTTGGATTTACTTCAGGTTTTAGAGGTAATCCTCCAGAAAAAACACGACTAGTTTCATGAAGCTTTAGTGAAGTTCACACATAAAGTTGAGGGTTTTTTTTTTTTTTTTTTTTTTGCTCTTGAAGGTTAAATTTAACCGCTTCTGGTGAGTAAATCCAGCTATTGGAACAACAAATAAAATCAAATGTAACCACATTTTTTACAACTTGCTGTAATGTAGAGCTAAAAAAAATTCTAAAAGAAAAAAAAAGAAGAAGCTTTTATTCTGACCTTTGGAGTAAAACTTCTGTTAGCTGATGGCTGCCTGTTTTAGAGAGTCTTCTAATGACTTCCAGCAGTCTATTCGATTGCATACATTAGGATTTTTGGAGTCTCTTTTGAACAAAGTGGATGTTTTGCTAGAAGGCTATCCACGCAGATTTGGCTCTTCATGATTGGTGCCACTAAATCTACGTAGATTTAGAAGACAGTCGTTTCAAGAAAGCTAGAGCTTGGACCGAATATTCAGATTCATGTAATTTATTCAAATATTCATGATTGAACAAAAATAATGACTTAAATTAAGTTTTTATGAGGAAATAACACACTAACATGGCTAAAAGCTCATAAAAGTCCATTTTTTTTTATGATAGGGCAGCTTTAAATCTTATTACACCATGACATTACACCCACACAAACACAATTGTTCACCACAACAGAGTGTGTTTGAATCAACAATGAAACTTTAAGCACCAGAAATATAACACTTCTAAATTTGCAGTGCAGGAGTGGCACTAGGTGTGGTCTTCAGCTGCTGTAACCCATCTTCAGTTAGACTTGTGTGTTCACAGATGGTATATGTACCTAGTAAAGTGGTCGGTGAGTGTAAGTGCTTACTGAATGTCCAACAAGTCGTCCAGTTGATCAGTCTCATGGGTCATTTGTTTAAACCCTTAAACAACCCATAAAGGTGCTTTATAGCCTAACACCCCTGCATGCAGCATCAGGGAGATACAACTCATGTAATCTTTTCTGTATCAGAGCAGTGATTCTGAAAGCTTTCCTTTAACAGGCCATATATTTCTCATAAGGGGCTTAGATGGCAGAGTAACATACAGTGCTTTCAGTCATCTGTAAGCTGAGGACAAGTTATGTTTGGGTCGTAAAATGTCACACCGTAACTTTTAAAACTTTTTTAAGTGTCCCTTTTTACAATGAAACTTCCACACTATATAGGGATAGCAGACATTACCATACTTGAGCATCTTAGTTTGGACTGAAATACATTCTTTTTATGACGTAACTGCAATTGTCACCTTCAGGGATGGAGGTTTGTTTTTTTTTTTTTTTTAATTCAAATGTGTCTCATGATTATTAGGGCACTACTACGGCTTTTTGACCTAAATGAAACTCACTTTTGTTATTTATTTCCAGATATGTTTATTTGATGATCAGAAAAAATAGAAAACATGAAATTAAAATCTCTCATTGAACATCCTCAACTATTTCTGATTAACTCCTTGTTTTCTTAAGCTAGAGAGAATTTCATTAAAGATAGAGTAGGAGATTCTGGGAAAACGGATCGACAAGCTCCATTTTGAAAATACAAACATCCTATTGCCAAAAGTACTGTACAGTATTCTCTCATTTGCATTGACCTACATATGAGCTTAAGTGACATCCCATTCCTAATTCATAGGGTTCAGTATGACGTTGGTCCACCTTTGCAGCTAGAACAGCTTCAACTCTTCTGGGAAGGCTGTCCACAAGGTTTAGGAGTGTGTTTATGGGAATTTTTTTAACATTCTTCCAGATGCGCATTTCTGAGGTCACACACTGATGTTGGACAAAAAGGTCTCGCTCCCAGTGTCCGCTCTAATTCATCCCAAACATTTTCTATCGGGTTGAGGTCAGGACTCTGGGCAGGCCAGTCAAGTTACTCCACACCAGACTCTGCATCCATGTCTTTATGGACCTGCTTTGTTCACTGGTGCACAGTCATGTTGGAAGAGGAAGCGACCAGCTCCAAACTGTTCCCACAAAGTTGGGAGCATGGAATTGTCCAAAATGTCTTGGTATGCTGAAGCATTCAGAGTTCCTTACACTGGCATTAAGGGGCCAAACCCAGCTCCTGAAAAACAACCCCACACCATAATCCCCCCTCCACCAAACGTTACACTTGGCACAATACCTTGAGACGAGCATCCTTGTCCTGGCAACTGCAAAACCCCGACTCCATCAGATTGCCAGATGGAGAAGTGTGATTCATCACTCCAGAGAACACCTCCACTGCTCTAGAGTCCAGTGGCGGCTACTTTACACCACTACTTCTTACGCTTTGCATTGCACTTGGTGATGTATTGATGCATGCAGTTGCTCGACCATGGAAACCCATTCCATGAAGCTCTCTGCGCACTGTTCTTGAACTGATCTGAAGGCCACGTGAAGTTTAGATGTTTGTTGTGATTGACTGCAGAAAGTTGGCCACCTCTTCGCACTATGTGCTTCAGCATCCACTGACCCCGCTCCATCAGTTTACGTGGCCAACCACTTTGTGGCTGAGTTGCTGTCGTTCCCAAACACTTCCATTTTCTTATAATACAGCTGACAGTTGACTGTGGAATATTTAGGAGTGAGGAGATTTCAAGACTAGATTCGTTGCAGAGGTGGCATCCTATCACAGTTCCACACTGGAATTCACTAAGCTCCTGAGAGCGACACATTCTTTCACAAATGTTTTTAAAAACACTTTAAAAAATGCATAGCTCCTTTATTTTATACACCTGTGGCCATGGAAGTGATTGGAACACCTGATTCCCATCATTTGGATGAGTTTGCAAATATTTTTGGTCCAAACCCGTTTCTTCAAATTCCCCCCCTAAAGCCACATTCCCAGAAAGGAGTGGGGAGGGACAAATGGCAGTTGAGTTTGATAGACATGGCACCATCCAATCTTTCAGAGTGGCTGGTCAGAATGATTGTATGGTGTCTTTTTTAGTCCTGTCTGTTTCCCCTTGTGTCAATTTTTTTTTTTTTTTTTTTTTTTTGGTGTTAGGGCATTCGATTAATTGGTTGCAGTCAGGTTGTGAAGGGAATTTTAAGCAATATAGTTAAAAAATGCTTCTGGAAAACATCTTCGACTCCACTTTTAATTGGTGTTATGTGAACTGGTTTGAACTGGGCAGCATCCAACTGGGCTATTTTAAACCACATACTATTTGAATGTCTTTCAGAGTGTTTTATACTCCACCTTTTACCTGATAGCAGCTGGGATAGTTTCCAGCCCTCTATGACTCTGAATTGGAACATGGGGTTGTAGAAAATGGATGGTTTTAACTGCTGTAAAGTCAGATGTGATTCACTTTTGAGTTGCTTAACATTTTACTGAAATTTGCAAATCTGTATTCGCTATGTAAATATGGTGTGTGTGGTGCCATGATTTCCATTTTCGGTCTCTTATGTGTATCATAAATGATTATCCGCAGAGTTAAATAATGAACTTACTGGGATCCAGGAGAGCAGATGACCTCTGGGCTTCAGATACCCCACAGTTTCCAAGTTAGAGTTGATTAAATGCTAAATAATGTAAAGTGCATGGTACATATATAATTACTGAAACCTTTAAAAGATCTGTTTATCCCTCGCTTTGATACTGCTTAATGCAAACAAATGAGCAATTAACTGAATTTTTCATAGTAAGCCAGGGGCCTTTTGGGGTCCTGGGACCTCTGGTGCTCTGTGCTAGCTGATTTGCATTTAGGTTACTTAACTTATTTATGAATGAATCAGTTGCATGTTTCTTCTTCTTCAAGTTCTTTCTTTTCCTTTTTACTTCCTTGCAGCCTATTAGCTTAATAAAATCTACATTTTATGTACACTGAAACGAAAGGCTCAACTCAGCTTAAATTTTTCTGTCAAGTGGGCCGCATGTGGATATACGGCACAGATGAAATTACATCTCTCTCGACCCAAGGCTCGCTATCCTTCACAAAAAGTTTTGTCTTATCTTTTGTCCCTTTTCCTCTACAGATATACACGATGAGAATGGGTTAAAGCCCGTCATGGTGTACATCCATGGAGGCTCATACATGGAGGGAACTGGCAACATGATTGACGGCAGCATCCTGGCCAGCTACGGGAACGTCATCGTCATCACAATCAACTACCGGCTCGGAGTTCTGGGTGAGTGTGGAGACGGCTGATTGAACCTAGTCTCACCACAAGTTGTTAAATAGTCATACAGTTTATCTGCTAAATTACATCTACAGACAATTTTCACCACACAGAGGATAAAACAGCCAGAAAACTGTGGTTTTATTGCATACATCAGGGGTTAAGATTGGATAAACAACTTGGCACATTTTAAAACAGGTGCTTTCGTAACGTGTTGCATAAAGAAATCATTATCTAGGAGCACTGTCTGCCACGTCTGGTGGTTTTTACATTACAATAGATTCTTTTTGAGCACATCAGTCCATTCACACTCATATTCACAGTTAAACAGAGATATCTGATGGATCTTTTTCACTCCTGATCACTCCCATGCTCTGTGAGGTTTTCTGCCTCCAGCTATCGTGCATTTAGCTCCCAAGCCAATCAGCTGCTAATGGCTCTGTGGGCACGAGAGATTTATTTTCCACATACTTCTCTTTATTTTAGCGGCTTGTATTTCAGTTTAGTCCCAAATAATCAACATCACAGAATAAACATGTGGAAATGAAGCAGATTCCATTAATCATGCAGCAGCATCGGGGAAAATCTCTGCTGGTTAAACTGATTTCTAGTGATCTTTACTGTGTGCCTCATTTTGTTTGTCTTAAAAACATGTCTGACAGGAAGCTGAAGGCATTAAATGTTTTAAGTGAGTTGGTTAGTTTAAATTTTAGTTGCTCTACACCAAAATCCTTTTAGGTGGCCATGTTACTTTCTGTTTGGGAGAAAACAGGGTTACTGTTGAACTGGTTGCTGAGAAACACCTCCGATGTTTCCTAAAAGAGCTACTTTATCATATTCAATCTGTCATATCTAATTAGCTACCGAATAAAATTGCGAGTCTTCTTTCTATTTATAAAGTGTTACCTCCATTTAACAGCTTGTAGTGGCTAAATGACGTCTGCGAGTGAAGTTCATCCTCTGGGTGCAGATCCACTCAGCCTGAGCTTCTTACATTTGTATCAGTCGTTGGATATTTATGAGCACATGTGATGGAAATTACAGTCTGGGACTTTGGTGGTTTGAGAGGCATCAACCACGTAAATTAATAAAGCTGCGGTTGCATGATTGGAGTGGGATCTGCAGGAGTAAAAGTTGCAAAGTTATGTTTGGTTCAAGCGAAGGCTCCCTTGGGGGGGACTTGCAAGGTTAGAATGAGACACATGTGGTGGACACCAACCACAACCAACCATTCCTTAAATTTCATGAATCCATCAGCTGCTTTTTTTAATCACCCTGAATAAAATGGGAACACTGCAGATCCTGAAAAAGCCTGTTTGTGCTGCTTTGCGTGGGCTGAAGACCTGCTCTACTTTTAGATATGCATGAATATTACTCATGTTTTTAGGTTTTTTCTTATTATCATTATGAATTCACCATCTCTGTAAGAGCTTTTTATATTTTTTGCTAAAGTAGTACCTTGGATCCCCTTGTTCTCTTGAGATTATAGGACCTTTACTCCAGAGCTTCTTCATTTTTCTTGTTTGAACTATAACACATTTTTATCTTAGATAGCTTATTGTTATATGAAATAAGCATTTGCGGTGATGTTTCAAGTTGTAGGAAAAAACAGAATAAAGTCCAAGACATACAAGTTGGTTTACAGGAGGGATGGTGTTTCTTGCCTTGGCCTCTTGGCCTGCCACACCTCTGCAAGTGCCATTAGGTCAGTTGCAGGATCATCACCTGGAAGCCACCTTTGATAGACGCTTTGTCCCCAAACTCAGTACATCTACTGGTTTGGGGACGAGTGCCACACTGGGGACCTTTCCTCTGGGGGCAGCTGTAGCTCACGAGAAGTAGCAGACATCTGCGAACTGATGGAAAACATCTGCCACTCTTTCCCTGGTGCGTGCTTGCTGGACCTCTTGCAGGGCTAAGTGCAGAGCCTACCAAATCCGGACTTCTTGGGCCAGTGTCCGGAAGGTTTTCAACATTTCCCTGGTCCAGCACACCGGACACAAATGAAATGGATCCAACAGCCAATGAAATTCTGCAAAATGGCTCATTAATTCGCGTCAGGTGTGTTGGCACAAGACCACAGTTAAAACCTTCCAGACGCTGGCCCAAGAAGTCCGGATTTGGTGAACCCTGGCATAGTATATGCTCCTGGGCTTCTCCGACTACATGTCCAAGTGTCCTTGGGCAAGTTACTGCACCCACATTGCCTCCCAATGTGTTTATTTATTCATCAGAACTCTGATGTTACAATTATTTTCAGGTTAGGGTACAGAGCTATATACAGTATATATACAGTCATCCTCAAAATTATTTCATACCCTCCAATTATGGAAAAGACTAAATTCACAATCGGAATTCAAATAACAAGAAACGGAAGAAACTAATAATAAATACAAATGTACTAAATTCTAATTTAGTGAAATGAAATATTGCTTCTGAATTCTGATTGGACATAATAATTAAAAAAAAAAACACATAAACAGAATTGTCCCCGAGAAAATAGAGCACCTTTCCCATGAACAGTGGACCAGTCAACAGGTGGCGGAGTCTTTTTGAACATGACAGAAAACACCTGATTGCAGTGATTGCTTCTAAGTTTTGCTCAACAGCTTCAGAGCCCCATAATGCTTGTTTACTTGTTTTATTTTGTGTGTTATACACATATATTTAGTTGGTTAGTTATCCATTCAAAAACTTTCAAACCTGCCTGTACAACATGAACCCTGTTGTTTGGACCAAAGGTCAATAGAGTTTGAAGCTTGACAGAATGGATTCTGTTGTGACCTTGTGAACCTTGCAATCAATACTGAAAACAAATTTATTTTAAGCCCATTGCAAAATATGTAAATTGAAGGTGCTATTACACTTCCACATCGACTTCATGTCTGACACTGTTTGATTGCTTCCATTAAAAGCACCCCAAAGCATTTAAACGTCTAACCAGTCTATAAAAATGGTCCCTACTGTGAATGTGCACTCATGACCACTTTATCAGGTTGGACCCGTTTTGCATTCACAACGACATTACTTTTTGTGGAATGACGTTCCTCAGAGATTTTGTAGCCATCAGAAGATGCTTCATTTTGGTTATAAATGGATGGACATGCTTAGCAACAATGTTCAGGTAGGATGTGGTGGTTAAACCATACCACGTTGGTACAACACAGGATGAATCCATGTTTTCATGATGTTTCCACCAAATTCTGATCCTACCATCTGAATGTGGAGCTAAAACGGAGACTCTGTTTTCTGTTCTTATCTGACAGTAGTCACACCCGGTGTGATCTTCTGCTGCTGTAGCCCATCTGCTTAAAGACTGTATGTGTTGTATTCAGAGATGCTATTCTGAACGCATTGGTTGGAACCAGTGGTTGTTTCACCTCCTCTCTACTTTCCAACATTTCCAATCAGTCTGCCCATTCTGACCACTTAAATGTCATTGTGATCAAGCCTACATGACTAAATGTTGTGAGTTGCTGCCAAGCGATTGACTGATTTATGTTAGCAAGCAATCGAACATGTGAACTGGAAATAAATATATGTTGGAGGCAAGAGGAAAGAAGACATCCCTCTGACTTGCAGAACCTGAGAGTGGTCCTGCATAACTTCAGACCAGTTGACCAGACTAATTACTACTGCTACTTCTACCACTACTACTACTACTACTACTTTTTTTTTCCAAAGCGACTTACATCTGAGAGAACAACACAAGCAAGAAATCAAATAGGGTACAGCATGGGTAAGTGCTGGTCAGACTGCTGAGTCCAGTTGGACACAGGTGCTGTCTTAACCTCAAGACTGATACAGATTTTTTTAGGGCCAATACCGATGTTTTCTCATCAGCCGATGGTCAATAAAACCTGCCGACATTTGTGGCCGATGCGCACACTGCGAAAAGTACATTTGTCTGGACAAATAGAATGATGAAAAAATAGCTCATAAGAGTTTAATTTAAGAACTGCTATCTAGCCATTTTCCATGCTTTTCTTAATTAGGGATTTTGGTTAAGTTCTTACATTAATAGCTATTATTCTGCCAAAAACAGTGCTTTTAGGCATTCTATATTTTCTCTTTTGTCTCTTTTAGTCATGTTTCACATCACAGATGGTCCTTGATCGCACACTGTAACTATTATTTCTGATGTCATGGTGGTCTCTTAATTTTTTTCAATGGCTGTGTGTATATATATATATATATATATATATATATATATATATATATATATATATACATACATATGTATAGTATTATGATCCCCGAGGGGAAATTCAGGTTCTACTTTTAACCCATCTCTGAGAACAGTGGGCTGCTAATTAAAGCACACAGGGAGCAGATGGTGGGGGACATTGCTCACAGGCCCACGGTGGTTCACCAGAGGGGCTTACACCCGGGTTATATACTATATACTATATTATATATAACTTTAAATTAAATATACAAAATATAATTTAACTGAAGTATAACCTGGGTTATATTTGGGGCCAATACTCCATTTGACCCTAAAATTAATATAATGAAAGACCCAATGAAAAGTAATTTTGAAAACTCTTTCAAGATAAAAAAGAAACAAAGCACCCCAAATAAATATACAAAAGAGAATCAGTGCACTTGTAAACAAATATTAAATAGAAACGTTTAAGTGTCCCTGGCATGAAATTTGCATTTTTTGAGGGTTTTGATCATATATTTTAGTTTCCCCAGCCTGCCTATGTCCCCTAAGGGATTAAATTATAGCTTGGCGCTTAGCATTCACAAATGGGCTGATTGGCAGTTCGGCCATTTTACTCCTAGTGCAGCTTGTGACGCCATGACTTCCAGCCAATTACCTCCCTTCCCCTGAACTATACTCTCCAAGTCCCTCCCTCCAAGATCTATGACAACAAACGGACATCATGGCGTCCCGTTCGCATCAGAACTGCTCTGTACCTGGTGTACGAAGGACAACAACAATCTTTTTGTCCTCCCCACTGAAAAACTTGTGGATGATTTCATTTCTGCAGGAATGTGCCGACCGAACTACCAGAAAATCTCCGTCTCATCCTCAGGAGGTTATAACGGCTTCCAGCCACCATGAAGAAACACAAAGTTTCTAATAAACGTTTCTCATCATGTTCGTGTCTTTTATCTCTGAGGGAAACTGATGTTTCTGATGGTTCCAGTTTATAATTCTTCCTGTTGTACGCGAGTGTTCGGCTGCAAACATTGGCAATCAGGCCTATATCATCATCATCATCATCATCACTGTTCCTGTACTGCTACGGTCAGACAGATCTAACAAGCAGTGTAAGATATCTTTAGTATTTTAGTATTAACTATTAACTGAATCCAGGTCATGGGTGAAGTAAATAATTCAGGGAAACTTGTTGGAATATGATGCTGTTTTCTTCTTAAACACGATTCATACACACTGCATCAGCGTCTGTGCCATGACCGCCGTACGTCCTTTATGGATCCACAGAGGCTCAAAAACAATTTCTTCCAGCCTAACGTGCTGCCGTGCTCAACAGAACACAGCAACTCTTTTTTTTTTGTTTTTTTGTTTTTTTACTTAAACATCAGTGTGTGGAGACATGCGCGTGTCTGCAGGTTCCTGCTGAGTGTATGGGCGAATGTCTCCAGGTATCTCCGTATCACTCCGCCTCCTCTTCGCCAGAGCACCATGACAACAGAAGCACATGGTAACAAGCGTGCCTTCTGGTCCCGCCCACCAAACCTCGGTCATTGTATGCCGGTGCTAACAGTAGTGCTAGTAACGCCTGCTATTCTAGGACAAGGTGAACGGCGAACGATCCTTTCTCACAGTATTCAGGTACTTAGAGTCTGACTAAAAAGGGACCAAAAGTTGCCGTGAATTTAATGCCACCTGCACTTTAAACTTGTAATTTAAACTGCTGCCTGTATAGATGCCTGTGGTGGTGTGTGGCCAACATACCTGACATATCGACCGATGCTGATACCAGCAAAAAACGCAAATATCAGCATAGAATATTGGCCAACCGATGTATCAGTCTATCCTTACTCAAGACTAGTTCTTGGTGCCAGGACCAGCAATATGATGATTTTCTTCAGGAGGATTACAGCTGGGACCAACTTAATCTTCACTGGCAGACACTTTGACGAAGTTCAGAACTTCGGTGTCTGGAAAATCCTACCCTTTTTATCATTGCAGATACGGCATATCTTATTTTGTTTTGGCAAAGTCCGGAGGAGTTTTAAGGCGATTTGACTATAAAATATTGATTCTGTTCGAAGAAGAAACTTCAGTGCATGAAACTGCTTTTGTGGTTCCCTGTTGGTTAAGATCTGATGATTGCAAAGGTCACAGAATTGTCCCATTATTTTCATAGTTATCAAACATGAACATGGCTCTCTGTGCCCTATGAAAGAGGGTTTTATCACCACAGAGCAGCCCACTGTCATCAGATTAATGTTTCCATCACTCAGAACAACTTTGTATTGATTTGCAGTCCACTTGTCTGAGGAGACATGTAACCCAGATGCACCTAGAATACAGTTATGGCCACAAATCCCCCAATAATGTATTTTTCCTGCAGTTTATCACCTGTTTGTTCCACCTTTTAGGCATTAGATTCAAATCTCCATTGTTTCTGCTGTGTATTCTCTCAGCTGTTTGTATGTGCTTCATTGTCTCCAGCACATCCTCATGAACATGCCTCTGCAGAGCTGCTGCTCCGCTCCGCTCTGCTTACCATTTGTTATAAGGCCGAGCTGTCTGCACCAGTCACTATATTTAGTTGCCTGAGAGCCAGGGGGAAAAGGTGTTCTGGAAAAGTGTGCACTGCGGAGAAGAAGAAAAAAAAGACGTGAGATGAGAGAGAGAATGCAGATGAGAACACTAGATGAAGACAACTGAATGGGATAAGCAGACTGATGCTGCAGATTTGATGGGAAAATCTAGACGTTCTACTCTTTGGTCTGGAGTCCATCATTTCAAATGTAATCTGATCACAGAACAGCTTTCTGCTTTGCCTCAGACCATTTTAAACAAGCTTTGGTTCAGCGTTTCTGTTTTATGTTCACGTATTGCGTCTTTTTTGCATGATTCAGCTTCAACTTGCATTTGTGCATCGAGAGGAGAGTGATTTCCAAAAGAGTTCCTGCAGCTTGCGTTCTGTATGTTTACTTTTGATGGCATCCACTGTGGCAAAGTCATTGGTGTGTATCTGGGGTATTGTAACCCTACAGGCCGGCTGCTAATAGATGCAAAGTAGAACAGGATGGAGGGATGGGTTTACATTAGCTTTAACACTTTACTGATTACACTCACTTCCATATGTCATTGATGTACTATCAATGAAATTGAGCTTTAAACTTTAAATCCATCAATCTGGAAGCGCATGGAAAATGAATAGTATTTTATCAGGAATTATATATGAATGCTTATGGATATGAATATTAATATTTGCTCCCTCTTCATCTTTAGAGGACAAAGGATGAATTGATGAAGGAGGGGAGGGTGGATGGGTGAAAGAAAGGAAGGATATCCAAAGGGTGTGTCCTTGTAAAATACAAGATCATAAAACAATGTAAAATAACTGCTAGAAGTATGGGGAAACTGATGATGCAGAGCTTTGAATATGAACTATGCTGTGTGAAGAAAATTCACCTGAAAATTGTAAGTATAGATAATTTTTCAAAGAGTGGTTGTGAATTAGCTTGATAGGGAGAATGCGAAATAACTAACAGCATTTTTGAAGAAGATATATATGGTTGAGTTTTTTTTTTTATGTGTACTTGCCCAAATAATACTACAGTAATTTATATAAATTAATATCAAAGAATAATACAGCAATAGACTAGTTTACTTGTGTAAATAATAACAGACTTTACTTAAAATGCCAATTTTACAAGCTGTTTTAGTAGACATATAGTCCCTGTGGGGTTTCCAGCTGAGCTTATCATCATAAGAACACCCCAAAACCTAAGAGTTAAGTTGAAGAGATAGATTTCTAATCAGACATCACATCTACATCCTTGTCTCTTGTCCTTTGTCTACTGATTAATAAAAAAAAGTTGTTGTTTTTTTACATTCAAAGACAATTTATTCATTTTAAACCATAAAGATAACTTGAACAGTTCAGTATTAATTGCTAAAACGAGTTTGTCAAGGTTGCTATGAGAATAGAAGACACAAGTGTTGTCTGCAAATAAAGTTGTTGACAGAATATTAGAAACTTTATGCAGTTAATTAATATAAATTAAAAATAGAAGAGGTCCAAGAAGGGATCCTTGAGGAACTCCACATCTAATATACAACTGGGGGAATCAGATCCCCCAAATGACACGGATTGTTTCCTCTCCTTTAGATAACTTATGAACCATTGATAAGGCTATATCTGTAATAACTGTGTTCACACAAAATAATCAATAAAAAGGAAATTACCCAGCTAAGGAAAGTGTATAAACACAGTGATTCCAACCTGGGGTCCCACATCCCTCAAAGGGATCCTCAAAGAGCCCAGGAGGTCTGTGAGGTCTGAACACCTCACCGTCCCCCACCAGAGAGGTGATAGTACTACAACTAGCTGCTGCGAAGTGCTTCCACGCGTGTTCACGACACTACGGAAGCCGCGGCAGACATCGTCGCGTGTTCTCTTTTTTTTCTTTCTTTGTTTTAAATCAGTAGCCAACCCCTCTTGTGTTTGTCCGCATCTTGTTCAATCTTAGCATGATGTAAACAGTGAATTTCTTCTTCTACGCCTGCATTATTGGCAGAACAGGCACCGAACGCCGCGGCTTCCATAGTATTGTGAACTCGCACGAACGCGCAAATAGAAAGTGCAATGTACTACTGTTTAGGCTATAAACATAAACTATATGATGTCGTTTCAACTAAATTATGGATGCCACCCACTCAGGACACTTGGAATACATTGGAAAAACAGTATGGAGGAATATTACCAAGTTTTAGTGGACTTTTATGGACCTTTTTGGTTCAGTCACCAGCAAACTCCATTATATAAAAGTTGGGAGAAAACTAAAACCTGTCCGATCTCTGGCTGTACTTGAGATATTACAAAGGTGCTCCCGAGTCTTGCTCAGCATGAGGGTGAGTAGAAAATGAACGCACATAATTCTGTGGGTGTACTATTCCTTTAAGATCCAATGGAGTTTAGTCATGAAAAACCTCTATATGCAATTTCAAATTATAATCTTGATTTGTTTGATATTTTTTTAAGCATGTTTGGGACAGCCCAATAGAAAGGAATTTCAGTTAAATATGAAAAAAATAAACGCATCGACTAGTTTTCTGGATCACTCTGAGACAGGATGGTCCTCATTATGGGAATATTACAAAGGTGAGAGAAGGCAGTCCTAGAGATCTGTTTTATGTGAAATATAGGACAGATCATGCACTGTTAATTGCATTTTGGCATTTTTGGCATTCGAATTAACAATCTTCTGGTATGTTGTTATAAATTAAAATACTTAAACACATCATAAACACAGATCGTTCCATTTAACAAAATTTTAAGGCAGCCCTTTAACTCATATTTTTTAAGGTAAACATTGTACAGTGTGGTACTGTTCATGTTGAGGAAACACTTCTCAACATGTGTGGGTGTTGCACTTCAAACGATTTAAATAGATGTGTCCAGCTGCTGCTGAGGAGGAGCTGACATGGAGCGATGGCCGGCATGGAGCAGATGTCTGGTGTGAAGGGACAGCGAGCTCTGCAGGCTAAGCAGCTCTCTGCTGGACAAGAGCCGGGAGGCTGATAGAGGAGGAGTGTGAGGAGCTGTCGAACACTTCAGCTCTCACACATGCAGCTGAACAGCTGTCAGTAGCTGTATCACTGTCAGCTTTATCTTCATATTTAAACATGCAGCAGTAGGAACTTATCATAGGAGGGATCATATCAGTGGGAGGAACCCGAGGACGGTGGAAACAACCCATTAGCTCTCTCATCTTCCTACTTTTATTGATTTTTATGTGTTGAATGTGCCACAAACATTTTAAAATCTGGTGTTGAACTCACCAGTTAAGAGCCTCGGCTGGGGGAGGAAAGGCAGGGTGGTGGTTGTGTTTTCTGACTGAAGACCCACAGATAGTACCAAAAAAATGAATGAATGATAAAAAGAGAGAAGAAAGAGGTTAGATAAGGTAAAGGGATGAAGAAGAGAATGCAAGGATGGATGAGGAAGGCAGATGATTGATGGATGGATAGGGAGGATGGAAGAATAAATAGATGAAGGAGGGGATCATGTCTAGAGTAGGGAGGTAGGAGGGAGGATGGAAAGATAAATGATCTACAGACGATGGGAAAGGATGAATGGATGAGGAGGATGGGTGAGGAAAAACGGGGAAGATGTTTGGATGAATAAATAAGGGAATGTTTAGGATGGATGGATGGATGGATGAATAAGAAAAGATAAAAGGATGAATGGGTGAGGGAAGGGAGAAAGGATGGAAGGATATTGAAAGAGAAAGGCGGTTGGATTGGTGGATTGGTGAGGTAGGATGAAAGTGAGTAAAGGGGGTGGAGGAAAGATGGAAGGGAGGAAAGGTGGATGGTTGAGAGAAAAGAGGGCCTATGGTGGGATGAGTAAAGGAAAGGAGGGGAGGAAGGATAGATGGAGGAGGGAGAGATAAGCATAGAAAAATGAATGAAGGAGGGAAGGATGGATGAGTGGAGGAAGTATAGAAGGATAATTGAGGAACATGGATGGATGGATGAATGGATGGATGGATGAGGGATCAAGTGAATGAATGATGAAAGAGGGAAGACCAGATAAAGGAATGTTAGGAGGAATAAATGATGGAAAGAAAAGTTGAAAGAACCAGTAGATAAAGGAGGGAAAGATTTATGGACGAGGGAGATGGAAAGGAGAAAGGAAACATGAGTGAAGGAGAGAAGGTGGAGATGGAGACATGATGAGAAAGGGAGGATGAAAGCATGAAGACATAAAAGAGGGAGGAATGGGTGAAGGGGAAGGATGGGACAATTGAGTGAGGAAGGAAAGAATGAATGGATGGGGAGATGGAATGATGAATGAATGAGGAAAGGGGTTGATGGATAGATGATAAGGGGGGCAAGGATATAAAGATGAATAAAGGAGGGGAGATGGATGGTTGATGAAGGAGGAATGATGACAGAATGAATAAATGACAAAGATTGTATGAAGAGATGAAAGAATGAAGGATGGAAGGATGGATGAAGAGGGGCAGCTAAATGGATAAGGGAAAGGGAAAAAGATGAATGGATGAGGGAAGGAGAATGAAAGGATGAATAGATGAAGGGGGGAGGATGGATGAAAGCTAAAAACAGATAAGAGCAACAGAAGCTGTTATGGTGATGAATATTGATGAGGAACACTTGCTTCAATCATCAC
Organism: Atherinomorus stipes; assembly: GCA_023101725.1. Taxonomy (NCBI): domain Eukaryota; kingdom Metazoa; phylum Chordata; class Actinopteri; order Atheriniformes; family Atherinidae; genus Atherinomorus; species Atherinomorus stipes. The sequence continues at coordinate 28,205 of JALJCO010007737.1, read as the reverse complement.
TCCCTCCTCTCTAAAATAGCCCACCCCCACCCCCCACCCCAATCAGCCCCTCAGGTGTCCTTCATGACGGCACAGTGTTTTCTCCAGGTGGGGGCTGGAGATGTCACAGTGAGGTCTGTTGGATCAGACTGGGAGCCATCTGGCCTCAGGAAGCTGTCACATGAACCAGAGTGATGCTAAGCTTTCCTCCCCCTACCCCCCACCTCCTCATCCCACTCTGTCCATTCCCAAAGTAGACACGAGGTGACACATGATGGCTTCCTGATAGAGATGTGTTGCTGCCCTGCTCTCTCTTTACTTTACTTGCAATGCAAGAAAGAGGGGGCCATAATTTATACGATCACATATTTTACACTGTTGGACAAACGGACATGAAGCAGTAAAACCAAACCAGAGCCAGAGCTGGATCTAATTAAGGCTTCACATTCATCATGCTAATATTCATCACAATAATAATGGATATAAGGGTAATTAGCTTTTTTGAGATCTCAGAATTTGTTTTCACTGACTTCTATCTTATATAGTTGATGTAGGTTTATCCGAGCCAACATTTTTTTTCATACAGGGCCCATAAAGGTTGGAAACGGGCTGAAAAATGGGCCCCATATACAGCTGTATGAAAACGTTTTTGCCCCCTTCCTGATTTCTTACTTTTTTGCATGTTAGAAATTTAAATATTAGACAAAGATAACACAAGTAAACAGAAAATGCAGTTTAAAAATTAAGATTTTTATTAGTAAGGGGGGGGGGGGGGGGGATCCAAACTTAAATGGCCCTGTGTGAAAAAGTGATTGCCCCCTAAACCTAATAACTGGTTGGTCCACCCTTAGCAGCAACAACTGCAATCAAGCATTTGCTATAACTGGCAATGAGTCTTCTACAGCGCTGTGGTGGAATTTTGTTCCACTCATCTTTGCAGAATTGTTGTAATTCAGCCACATTGGAGGGTTTCCAGCATGAACCACCTTTTTAAGGTCATGCCACAGCATCTCAATGGAATTCAGGTGGGGACTGAATTTTGTTGTTCTTAAGCCATTCAGATGTGGACTTGCTGGTGTGTTTTGGATCATTGTCCTGCTGCAGAACCCAAGTGCGCTTCAGCTTGAGGTCACAAACAGATGGACGGACATTCTCCTTCAGGATTTTTTGGTAGACAGCAGAATTCATGGTTCCATTTACCACAGCAAGTCTTCCAGGTCCTGAAGCAGCAAAACAGCCCCAGACCATCAAACTACCACCACCATATTTTACTATAATGTTCCTTTTCTGAAATGTCGTGTTACTTGTGTGTTTTCCCAAAAGTCTTGGGGATCATCAAGATGCTTTCTGGCAAAACTGAGATGAGCCTTTATGTTCTTTTTGCTCAGCAGTGGTTTTGGTCTTAGAACTCTGCCATGCAGGCCATTTTTGCCCCCCAGTCTCTTTCTGATGGTGGAGTCATGAACACTGACCTTAATTGAGGGAAGTGAGGCCTTCAGTTCTTGGATGTTGTTCTGGGGTCTTTTGTGACCTCTTGGATGAGTCGTCGTGGTGCTCTTGGGGTAATTTTGGTCGGCTGGCCACTCCTGGGAAGGTTCACCACTGTTCCATGTTTTCACCATTTGTGGATAATGGCTCTCTGGTTTGCTGGAGTCCCAAAGTTTTAGAAATGTCTTTGGAACCTTTTCCAGACAGATAGATCTCATTTACTTTGTTTATCATTTTTTTCCTGACTTTTTTTTGGATCGTAACATGATGTCTAGCTTTTGAGGATCTTTTTGGTCTACTAAACTTTGTCAGGCAGGTCCTATTTAAGTGATTTCTTGATTGAGAACAGGTGTGGCAGTAATCAGGCCTGGGTGTGGCTAAAGAAATTGAACTCAGCTTTTCAAAGATGTGATAAACCACAGATAATTTGTTTTAACAGGAGGGGGGGGGGGGGGGCAATCACTTTTTCACACAGGACTATGGAGGTTTGGATTTTTCCCCTCTCACTAATAAAAATCTTCATTAAAAAACTACATTTTCTGTTTACTTGTGTTATCTTTGTCTCACATTAAAATTTGTCTGATGATCTGAAACATTTAAGTGTGACAGACATGCAAAAAAGAAGAAATCAGGAAGGGGGCAAAAACTTTCACACAGCTGAGGATTGTCCTCAGATTACATAATGGCCCCACTTTAAAGCCCATATTGGTGTTATTATTGAGAAACCCAAGTGGACCCCACACAAAAATCCACAGTTTGAGCCCATGTCCAGATAGTACCCCAGGCATATCCTAAATGGGGCCCAATTTACATGCTGGCTGGGATGGGTGGAAAGACAATGATTTTATGAAGTTGTGACTTTTTGCGATGCTGCAAAATCAATGGCACACTGTCCTGAAATAGACTGTAATCATATTTTTTTTTAATACCAGCTTTATTTATGGGGGGCAGAGCCTACCCCAGCTTCCACAGGGCAAGAGGTGTTGAACCCCCTTGGACAGGTCAACTGTCCAACACAGAGCTAAGACACACACAAAAATATGCTCATGTAAGCCATATTCTGACAGTCTAAGTCTAAGTTAGAGAGAATTTGTGTTGTGTCATCAGCAAACATGATTGGCAAAATAATTTTTGAGATGCTGGATAGATGATTAATGTAGACAAGAAATAATAATGGTCCCAAAGTAGAACCCTGTGGGACCCCCACAGTGTCATAGAGCCATGTTAGTGTCACATCCTTTTACACAAACAAACAATAAGAAATATAATTCTTAAAACATATATAATAACCTATTCCTCTGAATGAAAGATGAATAAAACTGATTTATAGAGACTCAAGGGATGGAGATTTTAAAGATCTGGGTCAAGTTTGCTTCAGAAAAGTTTAAAGTAAACATTTACTTTTTAGCCTTCCGGCAGCCTTCCCTGCCACCTTTTCTGGATCCATCTCTACAAAGATAGCCATAGCTGGAGGAGATTATTCCTCCCCCCAAATTGTGGAGTGATGACAACACATGAGGAAAGTGGGAAAAAATGCCGTCACTTCAGCCATCTGATGAAGATGGTCAGCAGTGAATACCCAGCGTGGTTGTGAGTCAGAGTGTGAGGTGATGTCTTCTGACACGACACCGAAAGGCAGAGGGCTGCAGCTGCAGTTCAGACAGAGCTGCAAGAAAAAAAAAGCCTGCAGAAAATATTTTTTTGTCTTGGCCACAGCCATGACGCTGGCCGAGGGGAGGAGGGTGAGTGGAGTCATCTGTCGCTTTGGCAAAACAGTCATTTGCATGACAAATGGTGCTCTGTGTGAGCTTTTGACAATGTGTTCTGTTGCCTCGGTGCTAATAAGCACCGTCTTCTAGCTTGCCCAGTAAATCTGCCCTCCTCCTTTTCTTTAATGTGAGAGTGCTCTTCAATTGATTGAGGTCATTAGGTTATAGAGATACATGTCCCACATTTAGTGTTCTTCGTCTGGTTTCTAACCAGTATTTTCTCATGGAAAATGAATCAGCTGAAACAAAACTGCATAAACTATAACATAACTATTTAAGTAACATCCATATTTCTGGGCTTAATTGTGTATCTGATATATATATAACAATTTAAAAGCCAGATGCTCTGACTAAATCAGGAAGTTAGCAGACAGAATAGCTTAAAATATTTTGTCTTGCAACCATTATCTTTAAATCTCATGTACTATATCTTTGGTTTTCATATAACCTATCGGTGTTTCCTGACCAAACCTGTTTTTTTTAAAGGTCAGCTTTGTCACAGCCCAAACAAAAAGCAACCTATCTTCACATTTGGCGGTGAAGTCGTGTAAAGCTTGTATGGAGACGCTTTTTAACCAGACTGTGAGCTGCAGGATGTGACAGATGCACCGGAGGGATTTGTGAGATTTAAAAATGTCCACATTTCCTTAGAGATGGACATCTCAACCTGCTCTGTCCAGTAATAAAACTGATAAAATGACTAACATTAGGGGGTTTAACCTTTAACGACTACTGATCAGAAGCGATCCGGATATTTAAAGGTTAAACATTTTAATTTGTTGTTTTTTATCGCTATGATTTTGGGTGACACCTGACTGAATCTCCATTCTCCAGGGCCGTGCTGTTTTCTGTCTCTTTGGCTAGCTCTCTGCAGCAGAAACCCCTCACAGAAAATGTGCTAGATGAGTGAGATATGCTTTGCTCTGAGTAAACGTTATTATAAGCAAAAGATAGTCAAGATAATTGCATGGTGCAAATGAATTTTCTGCAATTTGGGAAGATGACAGGCTCGTTTAGTCTGAATGGAGAGCAGTGTAGCAGGTCTGCAGGATAATAAAAAAGAGACCAGTAAATAGCTCCTCATAATGGATGTGTACGGAATATAACCCCAACACATTGAAAGGAGAGATGGCTACAAAAAGCCATCATTCTGTTAACTCTGGCAGCCATGTGTCACTTAATTCATTATTTTGGAGCTATGAAAGCTGAAGCCATTTTCCCCCAAAGGAAGAACTTTCTGTAATCTCCTTCCAGGGCTTCAAATACAAAATACCATACAGACATGCCAGTTTTAACCTTTTATTTATCGGTTCTTGGGGAAGGAAACCCTCATTAAATACTCCCTCAGATGTGCAAAGCCTGTCTGGTGACACTGGAAGAAAATATCCTGAATTCCAAAGAAGTTGAGACACTGAAAAATGTAAATAAAAATGGAATAAAATGACTAAGAAATCTCATAAATCCACAGTTTATTGCTACACTGTAAAATCTAATTAGTTGGCTTTACTTTTTGGAAAAATATGCAGACTTGCTGCCTTACAAAAATTATGTTTTCATTAACGGAAGTTAATACGTAGAATTAACAAGAGTGGTTTGGAGAACTTTTTTAAACTTGACAAATCCTATGAAGCTGGGAGTTGATGATGTGTAAAGGAAACTTGATGTGATTCATTTCACATAAATTAGAGGAGATGCTTCACACAATGCAAATTTTATTTTGTACCAACACTGCAAAAACTCAAATCTTAGCAAGTATACTTTCCAATTTCTAGTCAAAATATCTCATAACACATTTAAAATAAGACAAAATTACTTGAAGAGAAACATTTAGATGAGATATAAGATCTTGGCTTAAGGCAATTCATCTTATTTCGAGAAATCTTATGAAGAAAATTTCGCTTAATATTCCATTCTTATTCTGGGTGGGTTTTAGCTAAAACTGATGTCAAACCAAATGTGTCTCTGTCACGGTGGTAGTAGGTATTAAATACAAGAATAAACAATAAGTTGAGAGCAGTCACATGACACTAGCAACACTATTTATAAATCCTTCATTTGTGAATTACCTCTAATTTGTTGTTAATTTGTCTTATTTTTTCAATGTGGGAAACCTGCTGCCTCACTAGGGATGTATATAGTTATGATTTAATCGATACTGATACCAATATCGATATTCCTTATCGAAACTGGTATTTATTGATACTTTTATTGACACTATCGTAATTTAGAGTACATAATAAAGACCTTACAAGATGTTAAAAGATGTTAAACGTGTTCAGATGGCTTTCAGAGGCCTGGAAGGTAGGTGAAAGACAGCTGTGAGAATAAGGGAAGTGTGTCTTTCTCATTGCATCACCATGATTACGTCATGGTGTACTGATTACGCAATGGTTAAGTAGACATTCAAGAAGTATTGATAACAGTATTGTTTGTCCAGAATCTAAAAAGTTCACTGGTATCGTGAAGATTAGGAACTGGTACCAAATGATACCAGTACTCAGTATACATCCGTATCACTCACCATCGCGAATTTCCCTGTACTATGTTAGTAAATTAAGTTATCTAGCATTTTTCCCTTCACCATTCTTACAACTTCTTTTAGGTTACTTACACTTCTTTTATTACTTACAGCCAAATTAAAATGAAGTTATATCCACTAGATGTTTTCTATTAAAACAAATGTCACATTTTACAGTGTAAAAGAACAAAAACAACATATTAGATGTTGAAACTGAGACATTTTACCATTTCACAGAAAATTTTGACTTATTTTTAATTTGATGGGAGCAACATATCCGTAAAAAGTTGGAACAGGAGCAACAAAATGCTGGAAGTGATCGGCATGGATCCGAATCAAAAGAAGGAGCATATGTCAACTAAATAACTGGCAACACGTCAGTGAGAAATTGTGAAATAAAAGGAGCATTTCAGAGTGGTAGAGTCTCTCAGATGTAAAGATGGACATCAATATAAATTAAAACCAAATGTAGACACTTTCGTGTTTAATTTTACATTCAACTTAAGATATATTAAATGTAAAGAAATGCTGAAAACAATCTCTAAAAGGTCAATCGCAGGATTGTATCCTGCTTGTGTTTCTCTTATTTATTCAAGGACATTTTAATTACATGGCAGATTAAAAAATAATAATGGCTGTGGTTTTTAAAGATAATTTCCCAGTATAGCCATGTTATATCATAAGTAAATAAATCTTGGGTGCAGATGCAGCTCAAATGTATCAATGTCTTTCTGTAGCATTGAGTCATACCCTTTAAAAAAGTCCATAAATTAGAATGATCCTGTGGTTTACCAAAAAAAATAAGGATTTTTCATCCAAATTTTAGTTAAACATAGGAGCATTTTAATCATGACTGTAAAAACACATGCCAGCGTGTGCTGAATGAGTGGAGGCTTCACACCATTCAAGCGGCTTATCAGCTGGCCCAGATACCCAGCTCAGAGCAGAACCACCATATATGTCACTGTTTGTGAGGTTAAAACAAATATAACATTAATGACAAGTGGTGGTGACAGCATTTAAAATGCATCAAGTAAATAATTTGGATTTTTGGAAGAAGGAATGTTGAAGTAAAGACTGTAGAAAGTCAGTGAACAGCAGTAGTGGTTGGGAGGCCATGTGTCGATGTCTTTAGTTTCTGACTCTATAACACAGAGAAAAAGATGTTTGTCTTAAATATCTCTGAAATTGGTTAAGAGATAAGTGAGGAAATGTGCTGCATTCAGGAGCCCACTGCTCTCAGGTCAAAACTTGAGATGGATTAAATGCAGAAAACAAACTTCCTGATTGGGATTAAGAAAGTATAGGAATGTCTGATTTGGCTTTTTTTTAATCGATGTCCAATATTGTTCATCTGTTAGATTCCAACATCCGATATCAACCGATTCTGATATATGCGGAAAACTATGAAGTTGCATCTTTCATATTTTGAGAGATACAACTTTATTCTGCTGTGAGAGCAAAGATCCCCAAATATCCTTAACTCAGCCAGAGGATTTTATTTTGGACATCTGACTGCCAGATATCAGATACTAGCAGGTATTAGCCAACATGTGGCTAATTCTAATGTTTCTGACAACTTGGTAACTTAACCAACAACTTAAATCCAGACATATTATAAGCAGCTTCAAAGCAAGTCAGTCTGTAGCAGCAGCAGCTGCACCGTAGTCACATGACGCTGAAAGGAATGCTGGGATATGAAGTTCTTCCAGGATAACAGGGACTTTATACATGCTGGGCCGCTGCTTATGGCACAATGGAACGAAATCTCGCGAGATTCCGTTTTTAAAAGTTTCTGTCCAAAAAACCAATACCAATATTTTCCGAAATCACATTTTAATGCCAACATCGGCATTAATATCAGAAATCCCTAATAAATTATACATTATTATCATTATTATTTGCATTATTATTGGCTCCCTGTTCTCTTTTGATATTTGATTAAATTAAATAAAATGAAAAATACTTTATTTATCCCAGATTTATTTAGAAAACTAAATGAAATGTCTGAATTGCAGTGTCTGTTTTTTATGATAATCACACAAGTTTTAAAACTGTTTGATTTTTTTGATAGTTAAAACAAACTATGTTGACCTTGATCAAAGGGATGTAACAATATTTATTTGAGTAAGCATTCATTTTTCAAGAAAATAGCAATTGTTTTTCAGTCTATAAACTTTTAAAAGCCATGAAGCTAAAAGACATAGTTTGAACACATTAAAAGGATGGAATTCAGAAGGAGAAGCTTCTGTCTTGATGTTGCCTAGCAACAGCGGGGTGGGGATTTCAGTTGATATTCAAAGGAGAGAGATGAAAGGAACAGATGACATCATAGGATTATTTATGACATCACACCACAGGAACCTCCCACTATAGTATATAGGTGAGCAGCTTCCATACAGTTAGTTCTGTTAAGTTTTCAGTGAGAGTACAACAGTCTGTCTTTCAACACGACTTACTAACAGAATATCGTCTGGATTTATTGCAAGTCTACACATCATTTTGCAGGAAAACAGTGAAATAGAAACATCTTTTTTCACTGTCACCTGTCAAACATCACATCACCATTGCAAACTTATTGTGGAACGTCGTCTGACTCCAACAATAAGCAGCGCAGAGATGGATGAAAATACACAGCTGAGTCAATCTGAAATCTCAGAAAACCTCAGCTGGGCTGAAATAGTTGACAAGGAATACGGGCCGCCAGCTGAAGGTTTCGTATTTTACCCGTTCACCGGCCATGAGGACATGGGCGACCTTCTCTGGGGAGGCCTGTATTCTCAGAAGTCCAAAGGAAATCAGAGGGGTCGTAATTACAACCAGGTTGGTGCTAAACCAAAGCAATGCCATGGCCAAGGTCGGCGAGAAAATTCTCGGTCGAGAAAGGACTGGCCGAACAAAGGGGGTCATAAAACCGTGAGGTTTTCCCTCCCTCCCTACACGAGCGAGGAGCAAAGACACATCGAGACACCTGCTTTCTCTCAAAACCAGCAGAGAGAAGCGAGGTACCAAAACTCGGAAACCAGCGTTAACTCAGAAACCCTGTCACAACTGTACCAGCAGATAAATGAGCTACAAAACCAGGTAGAAGAACTGAAGACTCGGATGCAGAAGAAAAACAAACTTCTCAGTTTGGAAAAACAGAGAAGAGAAGAGGCCGAGAACATCGTAATCGTTGAACGTCAGCTCAGAGACCGTGCTGAGCAGGAGCTGAAGATGTACAAGGCCGGAGAGATGAGACCCTCGTTCCAGAACATGAACGAGGTAGAATGTTTAAAGAAACAGCTGCAGGAAAAGACTGCAGCTAACTTTGACCTGAACTGGAAGGTGGCAGAACTGACCGTGCAGCTTGATAGAGCAACAGCCAGGAACAATCCTGAGACACCATCCGCAGAAACGAGCCATCAAGTCAATCACAGATGTCAGGTCATAGAACCACAGCCGGGCAACAAAGATCTGAGACCTCAGATCCCCAAAGAGACCTGGCTTCAAAGAAGGCCAACCAGGAACAGAAGAGGCTCAAAAGAGAAATATCGATGAACAAAACCTGCCATCATAGAGACAACTCTAGAAATCTCTGGCACCAGAACATCTACGCCAACGTACGAGGAAGAGGATTGTTCCTGAAAACTCTGAAAGGCTCTCAGCAGACTTTGATGCCATCTCAAGTGCGGCGTATTCAGGTAGAAGAACGGGCCGTACATCTCAGAACAACAATGGCCAGAAATAATCCCGAGATCTCTGCTCCAACACAATCCACCGTAGCAAACTCCAAGCAAGGGGAAGTCTTACAACGTCAACGCAACCTTAGATGTCAGGTCACAGAACCACAGGCGGACTCTGAGGACTTGAGGCCTCAGTTCCGCAAACTGACCTGTCTGGAAAAGAAGGTGAGTCGGGAACAGAAGAGGTTCAAGAAAGAAACATCAAGCAACAAAAAGCTTCGCGATACCTCCACAAACTTCGGGCACCAGAACATCTTGGCTAATGTTCGAGGAAGAGGAATGTTTCTGAAAACTCTCAGAGGCTCTCAGCAAACGTTAACGTCATCTCAGCTGAGACGTTTCCAGAGTCTCAGATCCAAAGACCAAAGACCACCAGAGCAAAGACCTCGTTAAAGCTGACATTCCTCCAGAACATCAGTGACATCACACGAGATGATTAACAAGTCTGGAGTGGAGACACACACTCTCACACCGTCTTCCCCGACATCTATCCACACTTCTAGGTAAAAGTTTGGGCACTTTACCTCATTCGAAAAGATGTTCATACTTTTGACTGGTAATATTTATTTCTTTATTTCTTTATTTCTTTAGTTAGTTAGTTAGTTCATTCATTCATTTCTTTATTTATCTATTCAGTTATTCACTTATTTGTTTATTCATTCATTCATTTATTCATTCATTCATTTACTTATTCATTTAAGTTAATTCTCTATCAACCTAGAAAGAAAACAGGTTATTCATTTATTTCATAGACTTTATTTTTTATAGAGAATTTATTCGTTATTTATTAGTAACATAGTGTATTTTTATACTATTTATTTATTTATTTAGAGACTTTATTTTCATAGGGAATTATTTTTTTTACATAGTTTATTTTTATATTATTTATTTACTTATCTATAGACAACATCATCTAAATGTATTACAATTCTAAACATTGTTTGGCCTGAAAACAGTGACAGAGAAACATCCAATTTCACTGTAACCTGTCAAACATGACGTCACCATCGCAAACTTATTGGAGAAAGTCGTCTGACTCCAACAATAAGAGAGCAGAGTCAATATGAAAGTTCAGAAAAACTCAGCCGGAGTGATCCATTTGGAGGGTTCATATCTTACCCTTACACCGGCCATGAGGACGTGGCTGATCTTAACTGGGGCAGCCTGCCTCCCCAAAAGCCACAACGAAGTCAGAAGGGCCATAATCAGTCCCAGGTTGGAACAAAGCAAAGAAGACAACAGAGCCAAACTCGGTGAGAAAATCCTCATTCTGGTAAAGTCTGAAAGAACTGGGCTAAAAACGAGCTCATAAAACCGTGACGTTCTCCCTCCCTCACCACACAAGCGGGGAACGAATATATATTAAGACAGCTGCTTTCTGTCAAAACCAACAGAGAGAAGCGAAGTACAGTACCAACACTCTAGCGCCAGAATATCTTTGCCAACGCACAAGGAGAAGGAATGTTCCTGGAAACTCTTAAAGGCTTTCATCAGACTTTAAAAGAGGTTTAAGAAGGAAATATTAATTAACAAAGAGCTTCTTTATGAAGACACCACCAGAAACCTTGTTCCTGAAAACTTTCAAAGGCTTTCAGCAAACTTCAGTCATTTCAAGCGAGGCATCTCCAGAATCCCTGACTCAAAGAGCAAAGACCACCAGAGCAGAGCTCTTTTAAGACCTACAGCTTAATGTTTCCACCTTAAAAATATGCGTTTCTGACTTGTTTTGATGGCACACCAACATGCCGTCACTGCCCAGCAGCATGCCGAGGCTCAGAAACGGCACTATATAAATTTTCCATCCGGGACACGACCGTGACGTTGCAGCCAACTATTGGTTGCGCACTGCGTCATGTACTAGCAAACAGATTGTCAACCAGACATGAACACAGCAGGTGTTTTGAACGTGCATCATGGCGGTTTCGGCAAAGAAAAACAAGGAAACATGACCAGAGGAAGAGAGGAAAAGAAAGAGAGGAAGAGACAGAACAAGAGTCAAGATAAGGCTGTCTTTTACTGGCTGGAGTGAATCACAGTACAGGTACAATGAAGATGGATGCTAGTTTAGCCGCCGATAGGGGGCGTGCCACAGAAAACTACTAAAAGTTGCATTGTGGGTCTTTAAAGCTTACATCACTCAAGCAGAAAATATATGAATGGAAGTCAATGCGGAGAAAATAGTTATTATTTGGTCCCAGTCGTTCTCTTCCCTGGTTACCAGATATGTTGGTTTTGGATTTAAATGAGAATTTTTCATGCAAAGAAAAATATAATACTGTTGAGCTTTTAGATTGTTTCAGGGTTTCCTTGAAGGCTTTTGTGGACAACAGCTGGTGTCGCAAGCGATATGTGCTGCCCAAAGTATGCTAGTGTGGCGATTTTACTCTGGCACATCACCTTTTTTTCAAAGCTGGAAAAGAGCATCGACGACGGTGAGAACTGTTATAAGTCAGAACATGTCGAGTCTTTTCCTTACGCCGATGGAATGATGGTCTGTCTTGTTCACGCTAGTAGCAGGGAGTGAAGTCATCGCTCACGAGAGCTGTGGTCCACAAAACGGCTTCAATTACACCTGAAATAATCACAGTTCTTTGTGACATTTTTTTCCTTTGTTTGCAAGTTTTTCTTTAAATCCGTGACCAACATAATGCCAAAAGTATTTGCTCACCTATACAAATTATGGGAATCAGGTGTTTCAATAACTTCCATGGCCATAGGAGTATAAAATGAAGCAGCTAGGCATGCAGACTGTTTTTACAAACATTTGTGAAAGAATGAGTCGCTCTCAGGATCACAGTGAATTCCAGTGTGGAAATCTGATAGGATGCCACCTCTGCAACAAATCCACAGTGGTAAAATTTCCTCGCTCCTAAATATTCCACAGTCAACTGTCAGCTGTATTATAAGAAAATGGAAGTGTTTGGGAATGACAGCAACTCAGCCGTGAAGTGGTTGGCCATGTAAACTGATGGAGCGGGGTCAGCGGATGTTGAAGCGCACAGTGTGAAGAGGTTGTCTACTTTCTGCAGTCAACCACTACAGTACAGACCTCCAAACTTCATGTGACCTTCAGATCAGCTGAAGTGTGCAGAGAGCTTCATGGAATGAGTTTCCATGGTGGAGCAGCTGCATCCATCCATACATCACCAAGTGCAATGCAAAGCGTGGGATGCAGTGGTGCAAAGCAGCCGCCACTGGACTCTAGAGCAGTGGAGGTGTTCTTTGGAGTGATGAATCATGCTTGTCCATCTGGCAATCTGATGGAAGAGTCTGGGTTTGGCGGTTGCCAGGACAACTATACTTGTCTGACTGCATTGTACCAAGTGTAAAGTTTGGTGAAGGGGGATTATGGTGTGGGGTTGTTTTTCAGGAGCTGGGCTTGGCCCCTTAGTTCCAGTGAAAGGAACTCTGAATGCTTCAACCAGGACATTTTGGACAATTCCATGCTCCCAACTTTGTGGGAACAGTTTGGAGCTGGCCCCTTCCTCTTCCAGCATGACTGTGCACCAGTGCACAAAGCAGGTCCATAAAGACATGGATGCAGAGTCTGGTGTGGAGTAACTGGACTGGCCTGCGCAGACTTCTAACCTCAACCCAACAGAACACGTTTGGGATGAATTAGAGCGGCGACTGAGAGCCAGGCCTTCTCGTCCAACATCAGTGTGTGACGTCACAAATGCGCATCTGGAAGAATGGCCAAAATTTCTTACAAACACACTCCTAAACCTTATGGACAGCCTTCCCAGAAGAGTTGAAGCTAAAAGTGCAAAGTGTGGACCAACATCATATTGAACCCTATGGATTTGGAATGGGATGTCACTTAAGCTCATATGTGAGTCAAGGCAGGTGAGCAAATACATTTGGCATAGAATGACTGGGACCAGAAAATAATTATTTTCTCCCCATTGCCTTCCATTCATATTTTTCATTTCTAAGGTTTCCATGGGGCTCACTGGAAGGGGCATATCTTTGTCTCCTCATTTACTACTAGTCTCACCCATATTTGTTTGGCTGGACAAACATCTCCAATTGATTGACTCATTTCAGTGTCTAGATTGTGCAGAAGCTTTGGCTGCTAACTGACTTACACACTTTTTAAAATGTTAATAACTTCAAGTATACTTTAAAATCAACATTGAGCATCATCCTTACATGATGAGGTTGGGATGTATGCTCGTTTTGTCTGTAAATCTTACCAGTCCAGCCAGGAGGCAGCTCCAGATGTAGGAGCAGCTGCTTTGTGGAAACAATCCTCACTGTTATTGAAATAACAATATGTTATACATGTATCTGTTTTTGAATACGTGTTTATCTTTCCAGTTTAAGCTACCACGGAGCCAAGGCCATGGCATCTGTTTGAGTAAAGTAGCCACTGCATAAAACAGTGAACAGCATTTGGAGATACATTACTGGTTTGACAGCTTTGTTCTGCATGACTCAAAGGTGTGAATATACAGCCATCATTGTGCTATTTATAGTCTCTCTTGCTCACAGTCCCGGCTAAAGAGCAGGTTGTCTGCACAAAGGCTGAGTACATCTACATTCAGCTCCTGCAGACACTTACTACATCAAAGACAGCACTTCCTTACTCTTGTAGAATAGCAAAAGCTGCCATCAGATGATATTATTACTCTGGTTGTCTTATCTGCAGGCTGTCAAATCCTGCATTAGAATGGAAGAGGTATGGAAATGAGAGCTATATGGATGGGCATTCATTCTCAAAGCAGCTGCGAGGGGGAAATTATCAGCAACTGAGCACGGCCAGCCAGGATCTGAGATATTTCTGTCTTTGGTATTTGTGCAGCATATAATCATTGGTCCATTTTTTCTTCTTTTTGACCATTTTTTTTTTTAGCCGGATGGAAAGTTGTTGATAATGTGTTATCAACTGTATAACAGCTGTCTTCTTCTGCAGTTCGAGACTTGTGAAAGGAGATGTCAGAGCCAAGGGGTTGGATTTATGTGAAGCCATTGAAATGTTAAGCTTGCAAACAAATTCAACACATTTAGCTTCTGAATCAAAATATTTGGTAAATATAATTAAGTACCTAGAGATGCAGCCTTGGAAGAAGTGACAGGGGTTTGTTTCAATCCTCACACTCGCATGACATAGTACACCACTGTTGAGTGCAAGTGCGGTTTCAGCTCAAATTCAGTGCTTTGAAAGTACCCGGATGCTGCCCCAATAACAGTTTAGTGTGAGAGGCGTGCTTCGTTTCGCACTGTTTTTGGCTGACGCCATTTTGTTGATGTAGAGGAAGAGGTAGGACTTTCGAACGGTTTTCAGAGCTAAATTGTGGTAGTGAATAAAGCAGTGGCGACCCCTGCTGCAGCGGAGGCTGTGCTGTACAGATTTAAGTATTCAATCGTCCAGTCATTTTCTGTACCACTTATCCAGTTTAGGGTCGCAGTGTTGCTGGAGCCTATCCCAGCTGTTATCACGCGAGAGGCAGGTACACCGTGGAGGGTCGCCAGTCTGTCGCAGGGCCAACACAGAGAGACGGCCCACCATTTAAACTCTCATTCACTCCTTTGGACAATTTTAGGGTGTTTTCACACAGGACCCATTTAGGTCGACTTACTGGGTTTTCGTAGCGAACACGGCGCGATTGAGTCTGTGTGAACACGCCACTCTGTGCTTGTAGTCAATGTAACTCGCCCGCTCTCAGACCAGCTGTACAGGGTGGTTTCAGAGCAGCTTGTGTCGACCTGAAATATAGCACAAGTGATGTGTGAACGCGTACCAACTTTAGCTTGACTTAAATCCCAGATACTCCGCCTTTTTTAACTCAACAGGTATCCGTAGGCAGTTGTACTGTTGGGATATCCTTCTTATTGACAGTGTTATACGACAAATAATAGAGTTACACAGCCTAACTTTAACATTTAGTATCATCTTTTGTTTACTAGCTGCTAATGTTTTTCAAAGGTTAACATCAATAGTGCGTTCACAAACACTGGAGAAATTACCAACAAGGGCTTAGCAGGCTAAGCGTAAATGCTCATGTTTCCAGCTCACCAGTACCTGGCTGTTAACAGATCGATCATATCTGCGTATGGTCAGGACTTTGCGGTTCAGCAGAATCAATCTGCGCCTTGTTCTGGTTTGTTTGGAACCAGGGCAAAGCTAGTCCATCACTTCCTGTAAATGCAGAGCTCAATTCGGTTCAGCATTTAGCAAAAATATTTTGCTCTGCACTACACTACAGAGTGTGCACTATGCACTGAATTCAAGTGCACTCGGGCAAGTGCACGGTTTGAGACACGGATAGATTCTCTGGCCACTTAGTAAGGTCCACCTTGCTAATACCAGTTTGGATCATCTTTTACTGTCAAAACTGCTTCAATTCTTGATGTCATAGATCCACCAAGGTGCTGGAAACATTCCTCAGAGGTTTTGCTTCATATTGACATGATAGCATCACAGTTGCTGCATCTATCATGGGACTCTCAAGTTCTACCACATCCCAAAGCTGCTCTGTTGAGATCTGGTGACTGTGGATGCCATTGGAGTACAGTAAACTCATCGTCATGTTCCAGAAAGCAGTTGGAGATGATGTGAGCTTTGTGACATGGTGCATAATCCTGCTGGAAGTAGCATCAGAAGATGCTCCATTGCGGTCATAAAGGGACGGACATGGTCAGCAACAATACTCAGATAGGCTGTGGTGGGAAAACCATGTCATGTTGGTACTAAGGGGCCTGAAGTTGGCCAAGAAAATCTCCCCCACACCATTACACCAGCAGCCTGAACCATTTATACAAAACAGGAGGGATTTCTGCTTTCATGATGTTTCCGACAAATTCTGGTGCTACCATCTGAATCTGGAGCTGAAATGGAGACTCATTATCTGTCTGCACACTTCACAGTGTGCACACTGCAACATGAGACACAGCTGCTGTGACCGGC
Source organism: Atherinomorus stipes (assembly GCA_023101725.1). Taxonomy (NCBI): domain Eukaryota; kingdom Metazoa; phylum Chordata; class Actinopteri; order Atheriniformes; family Atherinidae; genus Atherinomorus; species Atherinomorus stipes. Next base: position 11,816 of record JALJCO010007737.1, on the reverse strand, counting down.
CAATTGGCCTTTCAGTCAAAGTGCTGCGTAGTCCTAGCGGAGACCTCCAGTATTGAGCATTTCAACTGCCCTGATGTGCGCAGCAACTATGTACACAAACGTTCCGATCGCTGGCGCGTACGCTTGCATCTATAGCGAGTATATTCCAGCCGTTAGGCAGCTGCCTCCATGACACGACCTGGAATAAGTGGCAAGAAAATGGATGGATGGACGGATGAAGAAACATTTTGTGTTGCATTCCTCCAGTGAAAATAAAATGTATTGAAGTATTCTTGGAGCCGTAGTTAAACAACTCCAGCTGTGCTTTCAGTGTTTCATCATACTTGGACATCCTAGATTTATCAGAGTGGACATTCTTGACCCTCCAGCACCTTCCACTCATCCAATCAGGAAAAGTATATTTTCATTCTGGAGATATTTTGAAATATTTTTGGTAAAACATGTTTCATAAGAGACTCATAAGTAAAGGTTTCCCTCCATAAAGATTTAGAGAAGGTGATAACGTTTTCTGGGGTAGTGAGAGATGGAATGATATGTAAACCATTACATTAGATATTCATATGTGTACAGTATCATCTCCCCTGTGTGGAAATCCTATGTGACTTTGAAAGCCTCTTCTCTGGCTGGAAGCAACGCCAGCAGCCTCCTCCATGAACTTTAGACATCACAATGAGCTCCAGGGTTCTGCAGTCGAGGTCAAAGTGTGTATGTGGAAGGGGTGTCTGCTATCTCTCTTTCCCCAGGACGGGGGAGAGGGTTGACTGACTCAGAAAAGAGGCAGCTGACATGAGGCTTGTAAAGCAAACAGCAGCAGATACACATACAAGGTTGGTTTTTAATTCCTGAAATGTCAGAATTAAGTGGAAATTAGGAAGCTATGCTCAGTGGAAAATCACATCTCATATGATACAAATTTAGTCAAATATGTGATTTTCAAGACAACCAATTAGAAAGTTTTGAATGTCTTGTGGAGTTAGTTAAGCAATTAGTACAGTTTTACTCAACAGACATTAAAACTTTATATTATATTCAAATATATAGGTTCATAATAGGGATTTTAGGGATAAAATACAATATGATATCAATGTCAGTTTTTAGTGTTTTCACGGGACAGCTTTTACGCAGCATGCACATATACATCAAACTCTTCAGCCACTTCTCCTGTCACTCAAAATGTTATTTTATGCATTGTCCCTATATTTCAAATCTGTTTTCCATGTATTATGTAACTGTATTTTATTGTTTTTAAGTCAATTTACCTGCCTAAGGACCAAAATTAGAAATGATCATTGGCTGTTATCTCATATTTTTTCATGAAAATACATTAGCATGCCTGGTCCCTACTTTAAAGACCCACTCTGATGAAAATCATGTTGTTCATGTGACACATTTCTTATGCTAAAGGACATATTTTGAGAAAACTAAACCCAAAATTGCATATCTGAGAATTTCTAATAATATATAAAATAATATGTGATTCAATATATTTCAAGCTTTTATTAGTTTGGATGTTTCTGATTAGAAGTTGCAGCTTAAGAAAGCCTCAAATTCAAAAACCCCCCAAAATTCGAATACTACATAAAATCAATCAGAGAAGGCTTTTAAATACAAAAATATCAGGCCTCCTAAAGTAAAATCTTGCATCTGTACTTAGTACTTGGTGGGGGCCCCTTTAATGACTGCCTTAACCCGGCGTGGCATGGATGCTGCCAGCTTGTGGCATATCTCAGGTGTTATGGAAGACCAGCATGCTTCAATCACAGCCCTGAGCTCTTCTCTATTGTTTGGTCTCTTCCTGTTTAGCTTTTTCTTGACAATACCCCACAGATTTTCAATGGGGTTCAGGTCAGGTGACTTTGCGGGCCAATCAAGCAAGGTAATCCCATGGTTGTTGAGCCAGGATTTTGTACTTTTGGCAGTGTGGGCAGGTGCCAAGTCCTGCTGGAAGATGAAGTCTGCATCCCCATACAGCTGGTCCACTGAAGCAAGCATGAAGTGCTCCAAAATGTCCTGGTAGACGGCTGCATTTATGCTAGACTTAATGAAGCACAGAGGACCAACATCAGCAGCTGACATGGACCCCAGGTCATCACAGACTGCGGAAACTTAACACTGGACTTCATGCATCTTCTATCTAGCGCCTCTCAGGTCTTCCTCCAGACTCTGGGACCTTTGTTTCCAAATGAGATGCAAAACTTGTTCTCATCAGAAAAGAGGACTTTTGGCCGCTGGGCAACAGACCAGTCCTTCTTTTCTCTTGCCCAGCTAAGGCGCTTCTGGCGTTGCTTGCTGTTGAGGAGTGGCTTGACAACAGGAATTCGACATTTGAAGCCCATGTCCAGCATCCGCTTGCATGTTGTTTCTCTTGAAGCAGTAACTCCAGCCTCAGTCCATTTCTTATGAAGTCCTCCACACTTTTGAAAGGCCCTTTCCTGACCATCTTCTCCAGGCTGTTGTCAGCCCTCCGGCTTGAACAACGTTTTCTTCCACACTTCTTCCTTCCACTTAACTGTCCATTAATGTGCTTTGAGACAGCACTCTGAGAACACCCAGCTTCTTTTGCTATCACTTTTTATGTTTTCCCACCTTGTGCAGGGAGTCGATGATGGTTTTCTGCACAACTGTCAGATCAGCAGTCTTCCTCATGGTTTTGAATTCTTTTAAGCCAAGACAGAGACTTTTTAAAGGCTCAGGGCACTTATGGAGGTGTTTTGGATTACTTATCTGATTAGACGGTGACACTCTGAGCCTACAATACTGGAGCTTTTTTTTACAATATTCTAATTTTTTGAGTTTTTGAATTTGAGGTTTTCTTAAGCTGCAACTTCTAATCAGCAACATCCAAACAAATAAAAGCTTGAAATATAGTGATTCACATATTATTTGTCTAAACAATATGTATATTGCACCTTTTTAGTTGAATTACGGAAATACATGAATTTTTTCAGGATATTCCAATTTTTTGGGTAGTACCTGTATATGCTGTAGTGGGTTGCAACGCTAAGAGGAAAGATTCTGATGTCAGCTTTCATAATCTACCAAAACACTTAACTGTAAGAGAGTGATGGTTAAAGGTAGAATCCGGAGTGTTTCCCCGTTTTTGTTAGTAAACACTAACAAACTGAGAGCCCCTCCCTAATAACTGCAACGCTCTTCAGCCCCAGGCCTCTCCTTCAAAGCTCAGAAGTAGGTGAAAGCCAAACTAATATTCACCCTGGTTTTTGAGCGTCGCTTTCTGAAGTTCTTTTCGCCGCAAATACTTCCTTATCTTCGCTGCATTTGCCACTTTTATTGAGAATTCAAATTTTGTCCTCACCTCATTTTGTACTTCTGTCTCCGTTTGCCATTTTTAAGCTACTGATTGATCAGCTGTGTCATTACAGGCTGTCACTGCACAGTGTCTGATTTTCCATTTACTTTGTTTTACGAATTGTCTGGCTGTCAAGTGAGCAAATTAAGTCTCTTTGTTTATCTGATTATGTTCAATGTTTTTTTATGGATCAAAGTGTAAGAAGTTTTTTTTTTTTATTTATATTTGAAACTAAAGCTGTTCATTCAGTCCCTTTGTTTTTTTTTTGGCAGTGGCCAAATAGACCTATAGCGCTCCCAGCCAGCATTTCTATGTGGGCCCCATAAGGGTTAAATTTTGCCTGTATATGAGGGACCCAAGTGGGATTTTCCATGGTTTCCATGGTTGCCCCACCTGTGTTTGCCCATGTTGCCTATAGGCATGGGCTTGAACTGGGAAAATTTTCAGATCTTAAAGTTAAAGTTACATGTGCCCCATATGTGGAAACTCGCATGGGAAAACACAGGTGGGGCCATCATTGAAACCATGGACAATCCCACTTTGGTCCCTTATATGCAGCCAAAATTTAACCCATATGGGCCCCACATGGAAATGCTGGCTGGGCTGATCTAAATCAGGTATGTGAGTTGTTTAATGAAATGGCCAATAGCCTATAAAGGCCCACTAAAAGTCCCCGCCCTCTCTGCAATGTGACACTCGTTCCATGCCTGATCCTACCTGTACTGTGAGCTCACTCCAGCAAGTAAAAGACAGTCTTATCTCATGTCTTGTTCTGTCCCTTCCTATCTTTCTTTTCCTCTCTTCCTCCTGTAATGTTTACTTGTGTTTCTTTGGTTTCTCAGCCTCGATGCTGCTGGGCAGTGACGGCTCCAGAAATGTGCATAATGTTGGTTTGCCATCAACACAAGTCAGAAATGCATATCTTTAAGGTTGAAAGTTACATTGTGGGTCTTTAAGGAATAAATGTAGATAGAAGAGATGACTTAGTGTGATTAAAGCACATTGATTGGATTCCCGAACATGTAAAAATTGCTCTTAAAAAGAGTCTTTCTGCATGTTCGGTAAACTGACTGTTTCCATTGACACCGCGAGTCAAAGACAAAGATCGCCTTGCACTGTCATTGTTACAGAACCCACATAAACAACCAAACTCTTACCAGAAGTGAACTCCAGGTTAAAAAGTACATTTCTTGTTCCTGTGAGACTGTTGGGAGATTATAGATGCTTCGGTTCAGGTCTGTGCAGATCCAGTCTCGCGTCGTGACAAAGTATTGCAGTGCCCACCACAAAGCAGCAGACCACCAGCATGCATCAGGCCTCCAACTAAAGGGGGTTGGGCTGATTTGCATGATATCTGCAGGGCAGAGCACTCCCCAGATGCAAAACTGATTAAAGAGTAATGTCGCTCAACAACTCGAGGGCAGAGAAAAAGAAGAGTAATATGGTCGACCACCAAGCGGGCCGACACTGCTTTGATGTTCTGAAGACACAAGTGTGGAGGCGGCAGTGGCTGCTTCTCTCCTTAATTACCCCGTCTGAATCCTAATGAATGTGCATGAATATGATCTTCTTCACTCTTATAAAGTCTCAAAACAGCCACAGTCTTCCTCTTTCCACATGCACCGTGACTTCCATGCATCAGCATACATGGTAATCTGATCTATGCATGTCAAATATGAAAGGGAAAACACTCCAGGTCTTAAAATAAAGGAGGAAAGACATCAGTAATGATCTTAACCCTTAACCCATGAAAGCAATGACAGGCTAAATATTTGGAGTGATCATGTAGCTGCAAATGTCTCCATCATCCATTCATCTTCTGCTTGTCCAAGGCCAGGTCAGAAAGCTTGAGCAGGGAAGCTTCTCTGTCCTCTCTCCCTCGCTATTTCTTCCAACACATCCAGGGCAATCCTGAGGCATTCCAAGGCCAGCCAAGAGATGCCGACCCTCCAGCTTGGTCTGGGTCTCCCCCAGGGCAACCTCCAAGTAGAGTATGCCCTGAGACATTCCCAGGCCAGCCAAGAGATGCCGACCCTCCAGACAGGCCTAAGTCTTCTCCAGGGCTACCTCCCAGTAGAGCATCCCTGGAACACCTCATCTTGTATGCATCCTGGAGGCACCCTACCCAGGTTTTTTTTCTACTATTATTATTCAAGCAGTTCAAGCCCAATAGTGATATAAAGGTAAATGATGAGCTGCCAGAGGTTTTAAGTAGAGCGAAAAAGGTCTTCCTGCACTGAAAACTAATGCACAACATAATGCACCCAAAACAGTTCACATCACCCCAGTTTCATCAAATCTTCAGTGGCTTCCAGTCAAATTTCAAATCAGTTTTCAAATCTTAATTTTCACCTTCCAGGCACTTCATGGCTAGGCCCCCTGGTATATTATACTCTTGATTTGCTGTGTTCCTCAGGGCACACCCTTCGTTCTTCAGGCCAGAGGCTTTTAAAGGTCCAAAAGACCCATTTCAAAACCCCGGGGGGCCTGGCTTTCAAGACTGTAGCCCTTAGACCAGGGATCACCAACTCAGGTCCTCAAGGGCCAGTATCCTGCAGGTATTCAAAGCTTCCCTGCTGCAGCACGCCTGACTCCAATCAATCTGTGGTTGGCAAAGCTTGACAGAGCTTGACATCAAGCTTTGTACAAGTCACAAGGTATGTTGCTGCAGGGAAACTCCTAACCTCCAGATTCCACATAATGCGTGTGCGGTCTGTTCCGTTCCACACTCTGCAGCATATACATTGCCATTTTAATGCCGGCAACGGTTCCATATTATCCAGTTTGTTCTGCTCCAACATCAGTGCTCCACTCTGCTCCGGTTCGCCTCGACAAAAATACAGACCAACTCTTTTTTCTGGTCCACCCGAGTCCAGCCAAACCAAGCGGCACAATTCAGAGTGTACCAAACAGGAAAGAGAGCAAGAACAATTTCTGTATTTTCAAATGAAATTATTATAATCACATCATTTTAGCTACCTCTGATACATTGTAGGCTATTTATATTCATCAGTGTTGTTTTTGGCAGCTATCTGAGTTTTAGTCTTAGTCTTTCTGACGAAAATGCTTATTAGTTTTAGTCATATTTTAGTCATTTCTGTATCTGATAGTTTTAGTTTAGTTTTAGTCGACGAAAATCAAAAAGGTTTTAGTCTAGTTTTAGTCGATGAAATAAAAAACGTTTTAGTCTAGTTTTTGTCAGGTAGGCTATATTTTTAAAAAAAAGAATAACTGGCCACTAAGGAGACCATGCTGCCGGTTACATTTGAGCATATAGGTTTGTATATGAAAACAGAAAAAAAGACTATGTTCCATTGCAAGTGAAGACAGCAGTTAATGGTGAGGGGAGTGCATTGCGTTGTCTTGTATTATAATCATGTGGCACCTGAAAGTTTCATTTCGTTGTTTTATTACATTGTGTATCTTTTCTTTACCTGCCAAGGGACTGCTGATGCTAATTAGCTTACTAATGACAATTCAACATGTTGCTATGTTCATTAAAGCAACCTTTACCGATCTTGCATTTCAGAAAGCACAGCAAGATTATTTGAATATAAACAGTCCCGCCTCACTCCTAAGACACACCCCTTCATTCCCTCCACCTCCCAATGCAGAATCAAAGGTCTGACAGGCAGGTCCGTTGGACAATCCTAGAGGTGCACCCCACTTCAAGGATTGGTTGGAGTTTTCATTGAATATTTAGAGATTGGAATAATATTTTATTTTGATTAATGGTGGGTCTGTCTTGTATTTTAGAGTTCCATTACCTCATTCATAGCATTTTACCCTGTTAGAAAAATAGTGTAAGAATGCAACATCGGTAAAGGTTGCTTTAATATGTACTGTGCCTGTCAAATAAAAAAGTTTGAAGATAGAATAAATTTTAAAGCTGCTCATAAAAATACTGAATGCAAAAAAGTTTTTGACACACAAACCATCAATTTATTGCAAAATTAAGGTAAAATATAAGGCTGCAAATATCTTAAATTACAAACCATTTGGGAGTCGAAACAGCCGGCTCTTTAGGAACCGACTCAAAAGAGCCGACTCTTTGGGAACCGAATCAAAAAGACCGGCTCTCTGACAAGAAACGAACTTCCCACCGTTTGAACAGCGCAGCCAAGCAGCTGCATGTCTGACCGCAGGTGTTCACCAGAGTCCCGCAGCAGTTCAGATACCCGACGGTAACCCGCGAAAACGCTGTTTAGCAGATAGAAATGACAAAGATTAATATCATGGTTAAGGTGTGGGCAGATATTTATGTAGTTCAGGCGGGTGGCGGTAAGAGTATGTTTCTTTTTTGTTGGACAACACGCGTTTTAAACATCAAACGTTGGGATCGTTTCCAGATCAGGCAGAGACAGAGGCGCTGCTGGTAATGGGAACAGCGAACACTGTTACAACCAGGAATGATGATCTTTTATGCTGGAATCTCTGAGTTAAATAGATAAAGCCCCTACGTGGCAAAATGACAGAGACTGCTGTGAATTTAAGATATTAATGTGCAACATGCGGGTCAGGTTTGACAGGAAGAGCCGCGGGGGTCTCGGTTCGGGCGGATGCGAGTAATGATGCAACTACTTTTTTTTTTTTTTTTTTTTTTTTTTTTTTTTTTTACTTGTCCTGTCCAGCATCGAAGCAAGCAGAATGGAAATCTGATTGCTTTATTCTGTTGAACAGTTTTGCTTTATCAAGCGGAGCTTTATGAACATAAGGCTCCACTTGATATCATGTTTATTCATTTTATTTCTTTATTTAAACATTTGTCTATTACACCATTCCATTTCATACTGCTGGGCCTGACAAGGGAGAAATGAAAGTGAATAGAGGTAATGATAGAAAGTGAAACAGAGAGAGAGGAGTAAGGAAGAGGAAGAGAGAGAGGAGAGAAAACATGAATCCACTTACACAGTTCACTGGTACATCTGTACCGCGATCCCTAAACAACCAAGGTCTCTGTTGGAAAACAAAACAAGCAATCCCCTACAGGAGGACCTGCAGGTGGCTTAAATATCCTCAGATCATACAAACACACGCAGAACTACGCAGAGAAGAGGTACAACCTAGTCAGCGCAATGGGAAGTAGAGAAGAGGTACAACCTAGTCATCGCAATGGGAAGTAGAGAAGAGGTACGACCTAGTCATCGCAATGGGAAGTAGTGTCACAGTGTCAACATGCATAATAAAGGGTGCTCCGTGGTGATACAGTCATGCAGATGCAGCCTCGTCTCTGCAAGGAGGAGGAAGCCCGCAAGGCTCGCGACCCAGGCCCCCAGCAGCCACCCAGAGGCCCAGATCCCAGCTACCCCCCCCCAAAGAGCGGACATGCATCCCCCCGAAGGGCGGCAAAAGGCGGCCCCAGCCGGAGCCCCCGCAGTCTGGAGGCCCAGGCCCCAGCGGACCAAGACCAGCAGCTGCCGACCCCACCGGGCGCCGGGCGTCCCCGGAGCGGAGACAGCGCCGGGCCCAGGGCCCAAGCGCCCAGGAGCAGCCACCCCCCCCCGGACCCGGGCGGCCCAACCGAAACCCAGGAGGACCGGACCCCCCAGACGACGCCCCCCCAGGGCAGGCCAGCCCCCACCCCAAAGTCCCTGCCCCATACACCTGACACCAGGGCGCCACCACCTCTCCCACCCCCTACCCCGCCACCACGCTCACACACACACTCCCCACACACCTACCCCAACACTGGGGCTGAAAGATATACCGTCACCGCCCCCACATCGAGACACAGGCACCCAAGACATCAATACCGCAAGAGCAACCACATACAAGATACAGATCCCCCCTGCGCCCGCCCCGCACAAAAAACCCCGGAAGCCACAAACAAAACCGCACCCCCCACCAAAGCGCCCGGCCCCCAACCAACCCGCAGCCACACACGCACCGCACCGACACCAAGATGCCGGGCACGAATACCGAGGTACGAACCTCCGCCCACACCGCCCAGCCCTACCCAACACCTCCGTGTACCCCCCCCCACACACGCATACACCCACCCACTCCGCTCTCTGACCTTACATACCCACACTCACTCCTCTCTCCACCCCCAACACTCTCCTCCCTCTACCGTCCACACCTACCCCCACCTCCTCATACCCTCTAACACACACATGCACTCCCCCCACATAACTGCACCAACCCCCTCCCCACCCCCCCACACATACGCCCCCACCTCCCTATACCCCCAATACCCCATACAGTCCCCCCCTTACATGTCCAGCCCCGCCCATCCCTCTGACCTATCACACTCCCGCCCTTCCTTCCTTCAGCCCCTCACGACCATCCCTACTAGACACTCACGAGCATGCCACTCCTTCCTCCATCCCCCTTTCCTTCAACCACTTACCCACATCTCCTCCCTCTTCCAGCCCAAGTTCCTCCCTCCCACATTTCCTCTTTCACACTCTCATTCATTATTCTCACATACCCACCTCTCTCTTGCCCATGCCCTCGTGCCTCCTGAGTGGTAGCTCGGGCCGGGGAAGGAGCCGCGAGTTCCAAGCCCCCAACACGTTCCCCCCACCACCACCCCCCCCATCCCCCCACCCCCGGACGCAGCAGGCCAGGCATCCCCCAGGCCAGCAGATCCCCCGCAATGCAGCCAGCCTTAACCACTGGCGCGTGAAGTAGCCACTGTCCCCCCCCTCCCCCAGTAGCGCCCGGGAGACCGGGGTATGAAAGGACCCTGTCCCCCCCCCACCCCCACTCATGACTGTGTGTGTAAGATGTGTGTTGTTTGCAGTTAAAACTAAGGGGCAGTGCCAAGTCATGCCGGGAGTGGGGTCGCGTAGGGGGCATGTCCCCCCAACCGGCCCCTCCCTCCTACCACACACACTATATGGCCCGCCCCTCAGAAGTGGTTGTGAGCTGTTGTTATTTTATGTGTTTAGGTGTCTAAGTGTGGTTAAAACTGGGGAGCAGGCTGCCTCTAGACGTGGCAAGCAAAGGCACTTTGGTGCCCTCCCTCACCACGCCCGCTTGACACGCTCCCTCCCCAAAACCCTACGTGTGTGTGTGGAGGTAGAGCAGGGGGGGGGGGGGGGGGTCTTGGGAAGGGGAGACCAGGGGGGTATGAATTCCCCCCCTGGAAGAAGAGCCGTTACCGGCATTAGGTACCCCTGCCTCCCGGGATCCCCCAGGGCGGAAAGGGCAGGCATGGCCACCCCCACGGCCCGGCGTCCGGCGTTCAGCACAGAGGGGCCAGCCTCAGCCCCTGGGGGCGCTCGACCACGCCAGGCCAGGGAGGGGGAAAAGGGACGGAAGCGGAAAGGGTCGGCGGAGGGGCCAGAGTCACCGGCCCAACATCCCCAGGCCTCGCAAACCCCCCAAGAGGCACGCAGAGCTGCTATTTTTTTTTTTTTTTTTTTTTTTTCTTTTTCTTTTTCTCCCCCTTTCCTCCCCCCCAACCTGACACACACAAACCCCACCAATGCACCACCACCCCCGCACCCAAACACCCATCATCCATGCACCCCCCACCCACCCACCCATCTCCACACCCCCCCCACAGGCAGCCACACACACACACACACCGCATTCACGCCCTCCAGTCACACACCCACCCACACATACCCAAGGACGGGGACCGCGGGGCCACCAGCCCCCCCCCACGCCACAAGTCCACCGCCCCCAGCCCCCGGACCACGCGAGACCAACCCGTACGAGACCACCAGCGCAGGCCAGCCCCAACCGACACAGCGGCCAGGCGGGACAGGCACCCGGCGTGGAAAAGACCCGGCCACCCCGCAACCCCCACCTCCACACACTAGAGCTGAACGATATGGACAAAACCCCACACCCCGACAGCCACGCCAGACACCCCAACATCGATACGACACGACATGACCACGGGTCCGCCGAAAACCAAGCACCCCGGCGGAAAGCGCAGCTCCGTCCGCGACCCCCAGAGCCCCACACGCAGGACAAGCACAGGGAAATCCACACCCCCCACATGGCCGCTCCCGCGACACCAACATCCCGGATGCCCACATCCCGACACAGACACGACAACGATACACCCCCCAGCCCCACCACACACACACCCCCACCCGCACACACACCCGCACGCACACAGCAGAGGCGCCCCGGCGCAGTGACTAGACGTCACCAGGTCGTGAGGACCGGCCAAATCCAGAGGAGGCACGTCCCGCCGGCCCGCCCCCAGCGCCAAGCCGGGTCCCCCGGCCCCGGAGGCAGGGGCCACCCCGGAGCACCGGGGCCCAGGCCCCCTGCCCCCCCGCCCCGGGACGACCCCGGCCACCCGGCGCCAGCCGACAGCCACCGGCCAGGGCCCCACCAGCGACCCGCCCACCGCCGCAGAGCAGCCCCAACCGCTGACCCTCATGCCCCCCATCGGGCTGGATACAGCCCCGCCCCAGCGGCGAGGCAGCCCAGACCCCCCCCCCAAGTCAACCGCCAGGGATCCATAGCCATCAAGCACTCGCCGGCACCCAACCCCCGCATCACCGAGGCGGCTCTCCTCCACCAACGTTAAGTGATGGAG